>CAJQUN010001479.1:0-63841 GCA_907163345.1 Haberlea rhodopensis
TCGGGATGTTTGGTCAACGTTTTAACTTGAAAATACCATCGTTTACTCGTTGGATCGGGATGTTTTGTCAACGTTTAAACTTGAAAACACCAAGTGATTGTGCTCGGGTAGCGAGCTTATGTTGTTATATCCATTGTTGGCAGGTTAAATACAGGATCGGAAGTGTGGTCTGTATTTGAACCAAAATGGGACTAAGTGATTGTGCTCGGGGTAGCGAGCTATGTTTTATAGTCCATGTTGGCAGGTTAAATACGGATCGGGAAGTTTGGTCTGTATTTGAACCTAAAATGGGACTAAGTGATTGTGTCTCGGGGTAGCGAGCAGTGTTCGGGTTAATCGTTTGATCGGGATGTTTGGTCAACGTTAAACTTGAAAATACCATCGTTTAATCGTTGGATCGGGATGTTTGGTCAATGTTTTTAAACTTGAAAATACCATCGTTTACTCGTTGGATCGGGATGTTTGGTCAACGTTTAAACTTGAAAATACCATCGTTTACTCGTTGGATCGGGATGTTTGGTCAACGTTTAAACTTGAAAATACCATCGTTTACTCGTTGGATCGGGATGTTTGGTCAACGTTTAACTGAAAATACCATCGTTTACTCGTTGGATCGGGATGTTTTGTCAACGTTTAAACTTGAAAACACCAAGTGATTGTGCTCGGGGTAGCGAGCTTATGTTGTTATAGTCCATTGTTGGCAGGTTAAATACAGGATCGGGAAGTTGGTCTGTATTTGAACCTAAAATGGGACTAAGTGATTGTGCTCGGGGTTAGCGAGCTTATGTTGTTATAGTCCATTGTTGGCAGGTTAAAAACAGAATCGGGAATTTGGTCTGTATTGTGAACCTAAAATGGGACTAAGTGATTGTGGCTCGGGGGTAGCGAGCTTATGTTGTTATAGTCCATTGTGTTGGCAGGTTAAATACAGGATGGGAAGTTTGGTCTGTATTTGAACCTAAAATGGGACTAAGTGATTTGCTCCCGGGGTAGCGAGCAGTGTTCGGTTAATCGTTGGATCGGGATGTTTGGTCAACGTTTAACTTGAAAATACCATCGTTTACTCGTTGGATCGGGATGTTTGGTCAACGTTTAAACTTGAAAATACCATCGTTTACTCGTTGGATCGGGATGTTTGGTCAACGTTAAACTTGAAAATACCATCGTTTACTCGTTGGATCGGGGTTTGGGTCACGTTTAAACTTGAAAAACACAAGTGATGATGTGCTCGGGTTGGCGAGCTTATGTTCGGTTTAAATCGTTGGATCGGGATGTTTGGTCAACGTTTAACTTGAAATTACCATGTTATTGTGCTCGGGTTTGCGAGCTTATGTTCGGTTTAATCGTTGGATCGAGATGTTTGGTCAACGTTTAACTTGAAAACACCAAGTGATTGGCTCGGGTTTGCGAGCTTATGTTCGGTTTAATCGTTGGATCGGGATGTTTGTCAACGTTTAAACTTGAATTAACCATGTTATTGTGCTCGGGTTTGCGAGCTTATGTTCGGTTAATCGTTGGATCGGGATGTTGGTCAACGTTTAACTTGAATTACCATGTTATTGTGCTCGGGTTTGCGAGCTTATGTTCGGTTTAATCGTTGGCTCGGATGTCTTTTCCCCGAGTTCTGTTATATTCATTACTTTGAGATGGGTGGCTAAAAAGTTGCTTGTTGGAGAGACAGTTTGCACAAGAGTGTAAGAAGACAGGGAAACTCATAATATCATAGTCCAAAGATTACAACTTTAAAACAAAAAGCGTACATTCCTAAAATTTACAACTGGAGGAATTCATCTGGAACGGTATTCAGGCCTCATCAACATTTATAAAATCTGTTGAAGTTCCTTCAGGAGGATAGCCAGCGGCTTTAAATTGACGAACAGACGTTCAAAGCCATAGTTAAGGAACTTAGCAGCGCGTTCGCCCAGAATATCACCATACTCCTCAGACTTCATAAACTCTTCCTTTTTGATGAGCCAGGATTCCTCGATCGAGTAGCCGAGATAGTTTCTCCTGATCAAGCTGTTCCGAAAGGGCTTTGTTCTCTTCAGCTCGCAGTGATCTCTCTTGTGAAAGTTGTTCTAAGAGGGATTTATTCTCTTCAGTCACGGACCTGAATTGCCCGGATAAAGTGGTGTTAGCCTCCTCAAAGTCGGCTAATTTACCATGCGCTTCCTCGAGAGCTGCCACTGCCTTATCTCGAGTAACAACAGCAGCAGAGTATCGCTCTTCCAGTAGCTTTATGGATTTCTTCATCTCCTCACCAATACCTTCTAGCTGTTTAAGATGTTTCTGATTCTCCCCATCTGAGGATCGCATGATTGGAAGCGAGTCATAATCTCGCCAGCCATCAGATTGGTCTGCAAGCAATAAACGAAGTTATATCCGAAGACCAAAAAGTTTATCAGATGGAAATGGATTAAGGTACCTGAGTGAGGGAGGTGGAAAAATCATTTATCAAATTGCTGAAGGCCAATCCTCCAGGTATTTGCGGTCGGGAGAATTGGCCCAATTGCAAATAATAGAATGGGAAATTTTGGGGTCCGGTTTTCTCAGAATCGGACGTTGGGGGGATAAATCCAATCAGGTATGTGGTATCTGGAGGTTGGGCGAGAAGAGCTAGAACACCAGGAGCAGGTTGAGAAGTAGCCCGAGTTTGAAGAATGGATTAGCTCGGTGGGTAAGCGAGATCCGGGAGGGGAACAATAATAGATGTCCCCTCTGAAATCCCCATTTAGTTTGGATACTGGATATGTGCTGTTGCGATTTAATCCCTGATTCAAATATCTCAACCAAGGAACGCGGGCTTTTATCAGATCCTGCTCTGTCGCAGCCTGAAGCTCCTCTCCACGAGCGTCAGGGGTGTCGACGAGCTGGAAGTCTCCTCACTATCAGAGGAAAAAGTCTGTCGAGGAGAGGGACCCAGGATACCCTCTTCCTCGAACATGTCTATAGTCTTCGAAATATCGTCAGAAGAAGACATACTCGATGATGGAAAGAAAATAAGTATGGATGAAAAGATTGGTCGGACGTCTAAAATGCTAGCTCGGAAGCAAACTGCAGTAAAGTAAGTTAAATCCGCAAAATGAACGAGTATTTATAGTGGGTGCCACGGAACAGTCGTTAAATCAGCACCGTTCAAATAAAAACCCAAGACGGTTATAGATGTGCTTTGGGAAACGAAACGTCGCGAGATTTTTGAAATTTTCAGGCGGGAAAATTAGGCGGTTAAAATATCCCGAGCATATCAGGATTTTACCCGAAGGACAATAAACCAATGATTTCACTACTCTCATCTTGCTTTTACTTTGTGGGGGGGGGGGGGGTGGGGGGGGAGGGGGGGGGGGGGGTGAGGTGATGTCATATGACATATTGATTTCTCGGGTAAAATCCATTATGAAGACACAAACCCTAAATTGCCGAGCAGAAGATATACCGAAGAGATGCTTGTCGAACCCAGGATACTGATCAGCATATTCTCGAGCATCCTTTGCCCTCTTCGGGATTTTGGTCAAAGAGTAGCGGAAGAACCGGTCATAATTAAAACTGATTAACCGGCGGAGATGGAACGTGCTTTAATGGGGCGGATTTCTCTACGGACGCTTGGCTCCCATCAAGCCACGATCAAAGGACATCATATGGCTGATTTTCCGCGAGTTAGTTACTAAGGGCAGTCCTATAAATACCCTCAGATAACTTCATAAAAGGGGTTGGATTTTTCTGGGCAAAAAGACTCCGAAGAGAGCAAGCTTGAGTCTGTTCGGTCTTTTTTTATAATTTCTACAACATTAGTCGTGTAAGTCATTGAATAACTTTTTCTTGTGTCCAGATCCTCTTGTAAATCAGTAATATTTATAGTGGAACTTTATAACTGGACTGGGTCCCGTGGTTTTTCTCTCAATTCGAGGGTTTTCCTCCACGTAAAAAATCTTGGTGTATTCCTTTTATTTTTCGTACACATTTATTTCTACCCAAACACGTAAAATAACGGATCACATCAGGTATGATCATACTAACACTAATGCATCGGATCTCATAAGAACTTTCAAGTTAAGTGTGCTTGCACGAGAGCAGTACTAGGATGTGTGACCCTTATGAAGTACTCGTGTTGCACCCTTTTGAAATAAGGATGATGCTTGACACCACGGTTAAAGTTGATGTCATGTAATCTTGGAGGTCACATGTTTTAATCACCGAAAAATGCCACTTACATTACAAGGGAATACTGTTACATTAGGTCAAAGTGGCATGACCTTTTTCCGGACCTCGCATATAATTGAAGCTTTGTGCACCGAGGTTTACACTTTTATGACCAATGTTATTTACAAATCGTTTTTTTTTGTTCATCACACTCCACTTTGTGTATAATTCTTATGTATAAAATGAGGTGTGATTACAAAAATGGAGTATGAATAACGTCACTCTTCATTTATATGTATTGAGTAAAGATACAACAATAGCTGATGAATAGAAGATTTATATTAATTGGTCACTACCATATCTTAAATAGGAGTTGCCCAGACTCGAGCCTAAAGTATCCAGTCCACAGAGCTACTCGAGTTCAAATTCCATTTCTATTTTTAAATGTTATTAAATTAGAGGAAATTGAATAAGGTACAAGCTACAGAAGCATTATTCAACTAAATTTCGTCAAAAAATAACTTTTACATATAAATCTAATTTTCAAAAAATTATTCAAAAGGTAAAATTTTTAAATTTTTAATCTATTATATATTTTATTGTTACTACAATACCCATGTGCCTCTTTTCTTCACATTTCCCCTCCACCATCACCATACTCCTTCCACCCGCTATTCTCCAATTTCAAACAGATGACTCGACGGATTTTCTTCACTCGCTACGGACGGCGCAATATATAGTGGAAGCGTCCCATTGAATCTTTAGGCCAAAGTTTCCGGGAGGCTGAAAATCTTAAGAGATTGAAGCTTATGAAATTGAAGTTGTCGGTGAGGTGCGGAGGGGTAGTTCTTAGTTTCGGACCGGATTTGGATGAGGAACTTAGCCGAGCAAGTAATTGAATCTGCAGGGAGAGACGTGAAATAGAGGAGGCGGAGACATGCAACAGTACAATCCTACGTGCACCGGCGCACGTAATAGTTCAGTAGAATGATGATTTCGTGAAAATCGTATTGTAGAGATTCAACTACAATTCACTTAATTTAACAAAATAAAATTTGGTAGCATAATAAATGCACCGCCTAAGTCTTGATTCAACCAATGCACTTGTAACGTTATAATGTAGCGCACACCATCATTGTGTATTTTGATAAGAGGTCTGTCTGGCGACGAACGCGAAATAAGTACACCGACAGATTCAAGTGATACACTTGTGCGCTACCTTGTTAAAATTTAAAAAAAAATTTAAAACTATCATTCAAACAATTCATAGAACATCTCAAATACAATGTAAGTTTTGAGCTGATTAAAATCCAACATATAAATCAACTCATCTTTTTTGAGTAAAAACAAAAACCATCAATTCAACTTTGGACATGAAAAAGCATCAGAAATGTCAAACAGAAGAAGCGCAACTCCAAGACCACATTATTCCAGTAAATTAAGAAAATAGCTAAAATTGTCAAATCCACGCAAACGAGGAACTCTGTGTAGCATCCATATTGAAGGCTTGTTTCCGGCATAGACACTGAAATCGATGAGATGATGATTTTAATCAGAGGTGAAGTGTAGTTGCAGGTTCCAGTAATTGTTTCGAATTAGCCATTTGAATGGATCTGGGCGGATAAAGTTGTGTCAAGGACAATAATCAACGAGAGGAGGGAGGATGTAGAAGGCGATCAATGCGTTTACCATTTTGACAATGTGTATCGGCCTGCATTTTACCCATTTAATTTGAATCACTAAATCCAAATTAACTCTCACCCTATTCTTTTTCACATCCAGACTTAAATACTCAAGATCACGATAATTGATTAAGCACCAAATACAATTTAATGCTCACTTTTGCAATAAATAAGTAATTTTCCTTATGTGAATCTTGAATAAATCAAGTGTTATGGTATTGTCATAGAGCAATTTTCAAGATAAAATGCTTCACATTTAGTAAAAGCAACCAGAATCTGGACTTTTACTCAGGGAAAATAAAAATTAATGCACTACTTGTGGCGTATTCAACTTCCGTTATAAAATTAATACGTAAGGCGTAAAAAAATTGAAAGCAAAATTCAAGAATTTGACGTTTGAAGAAGTCTCATATGACTAGTCTGATGCTAGATGTTTACATGTATACAACTTTTGACTTGCAAATATAATTTCAACCTAATTTTATAAAATTTATGCGCATATTATTTTTTTACTAATATTATGTAGCTGAGAGTTTGCTCGTGAGATGCATAGATTTGCGCATCTAAATAACAACTAATTGGCGTGGAAAGTGAAGTTTGTTTTCAAAGCAATCCGTTGTGTGAATCATATTATCATGTAAATAAATAATTATATATTGTTCATGGCAAAAATATATTGATGTAATTCTTGTGGACGCTCGAGAGGAAATACTGTCAAGAGAAATGTCGTGTAAATTAGGCTCAAGATGACCCGATCTTTTTCGAGACCCTGTGTATTATCGGAACTTCGTGCATCGAGTATCTTCCTTTTTTTATATAAAAAACAATTATTAATAGTTTTAGGAATAAAATATTATACTATTAGGTTAATCAACGCGTCCATCCAATATATCTACCTTCCAAATTCCAATCAGAGGCCGAAAACCGCGCAGATAAAGTCACAAGGCAACTCGCCGCTCAATAAATATAAGTCTGACCTTTGTCTTCTCGGCTCTGATTATTTTTATACAGCTATTTCAAAACATTTTCCAATTTATTATTTTAGATACTTATTATTCAGAAGGCAACCATGTTATTAATTTATATATACTAGCAGAAGACGCACACACGTTGTTTGTGTAACGTAATATATAATGCATACGTATTGATACGTGTAATAAGATAAATGAGATATATACATTGATTAATATTACAATTCAAAAAGATACATCAAAGAACCACAACAAACCATTGAAGGGGGGTAGTTTGATAACTTCAAATTTGACATACCAAGGTAGTTAGTATATGGGGCTTAGGCATTATAATATAGTAAGATAACAATATTATATTATATATATAGATTTTAAAAATTAAAATAAGGTATCCGAACCACTTTTGCGTTGGTTTTCAATTTTCTTGATTGGTTATTAATTAGGTGCTTTAATGATGAGTAATTCATCTCTCGCGGAGTAATTGACGCTCACCCACTTTGCATATTTCAGTATGCCAGCCTAACCATATTTACGGGTTAGCAGCAGCTGGTTTAGTTTTTATAGAAAAAAATACAATTCTTAATATTATTAAAATTTTATGTTTACTATATTAAAATTATGAAATTTAGGGAATAGAAGTACATATTTTTTTATGAAATTTTGCATAAAGATAAATATATACAAATACTACTACTTGCTCGAGAGGGTAACCATGAAAAATATTGAGTGTTTAGATGAGGAGCAATATAGAATATATATATATATATATAATTATTTTTTCGCACATAAAATGTATAGTAATTTAATTTGTAGGTTCCGGTCTTCTTCACTCTTTAATATTTCACAACTGTAACATTATTCCTAATTTTGTACAGATTACTTTCTTGGGGGGAAGTGTTGGTTTAACAGATTAGGCATTAAAAGCTAAAAAAACAACCACCAACAATGTTGTTGAGGTCAAAACATCATCATATTTTCAATATTATGTCTTTTTTTCCCACTGTTTTCTCTTTAAAAACTTTTTAAGTATCCTATATGGTATGTTCCATTTTGTTTGTGAAAAATCAAATTTAATTAACCGATTGACAATCGTAATACACATATAACATAAATATAAATTTCAAGATATAGTGAATACCTTTTATTTGGAACTCATGGAAGATAATTTTTCACTTGGTAAAAATATAACTTTTTATTTCTATCAAAAGTAAATAATATTTTATATGTAACGTAATAATTATTTAATCAATCATCTGTATGCGTAAATATAACGCCCATAGTCTATAATATCACACTCTCAAAAAGCACATGCAATGGGCCTACTCTTTGAGTTATAAGCCCAAAGTCATATTAGTAAGGCTTCAATTTGGGGATATATAATTAAAGAAAGCCCATCTAAGATAACATAGCTGTCAATTTATGTTTGACTCGTCTGATTGGCCCCCTTTCGTACAAAATAAGCGGGTCGGGTTATAATTTTCTCAACCAATTTAAAAGTGTGCCAAAATGGTTAGTCCAAACGAGTTATGGATTTGGGCGGGTTGGGCCAGGTTAAGCCCATGTGTTTACTATCAACCTTCCTCCCTCAAGTGTTTAGTCATATGCCCGTCCAATTCTCTGATAAAATAGCCATCAAGCTCTCTGAATCATCTTTAGTCGTCCACCTCTCTAATTTCTGCTTCCTCTATCTTTAGCCGTATAGCCCGTTCATTACATCACCACCATGATTGTTTGATTTGGGGATCCTTTAATCTCATTTTATGCGGTTTTTTTTATAACAACAATATTTGTATGGAAGGTAGCCGAGTACCATGTCTTTATAAATGCAGTTTTTGTTTTTTTAGTGTTATTATATTTTGTATTATTTAAGAGTTATGCAATAACTTGCGAGCTAACTAATCACCATAATTATGCAGCTATTTTATGAGGGAGGTCCTGATGAGTTACAAAGAAGCACATCAATGAGGAAATGTATCACACAGACTTGTCGTAGTTGCCTCCAGCCTGGTCACTACAAAAACACTTGCAGTAATCCTAGCATGGGAGAGGGCAAAACAAGGGTCGAGAACGCGATAAAAGTACAACAAGTGGAAGAAGAGGAAGAGTTGGAAGAGCTGCTTCAATTAGAACAAATGGATGGGATAAAAAATAGATTACAAGGTAACATGGGTGCTCAATGTGGGATGTGCAATTGGAATGGTCAAATGGTATGGTCAAATTCTATTTATCTTTATAATTAATTATCACATCAGTTCTATTATCATGTACCATGAAGTTTATCGGAACTTCTTGTATATTTTTTGTATTTAGGTTACTCGGATTGGTGAGGGCATGTTCAGTAGCCAGGCATCTTTAAGCAATAATTTTCCGTACTGATTGATTGTGAAGATGCAAAAAAACGATGTAGTATGTAATGACAAGAGGAGTTGCCATTATGATATTTGTTTCTTTTGTCTTTGGCTCTCATATGTCTCAGAAAACCTTAATCTCTTAATTTTGTGTGGATTTCAGACAGATTATCATCGGATTTCAGACAGATTATCATTAAGAGCATTAACTTGGTGAGCAAGCGTTTGAAGAAAATTGAAAAAAATTGAAAGATATAATTTAAGGAGAAAATTTTAATGAAGAAAAATGTGGAATGATGTTTGTTTTGAGCTATTTAACTTCTACTCGTCGTTCGTAAACAAAATTCTGTCGGGAATTGAATTGTTTTTGAATTAGAATTTGTGAATAGAGTTAATACACGAGAACTGGTATAGTAAATTTTTTCTTCATGAAATGCATTTAACAACTTAATTCTAATTTTTTAAAAATAATATCCAATTTAAATGCCAAATGATATAGAGTGAATTTATTCTTCGGGATTTAAGTTGCATTTAACAAGTTAATTCTAATAATGAAATAAATTTTTTAGGAGAAATAATAGTTTACCTCCTTATAATGCAAGAAATAGCAATTTACCCATACAAAAGAATAGAAAGGCAATTTAACTTCTTATAAGGGCAAAAAAGTCTTTGAAGAAGCAAAAAACATATAACCGGTTGCAAGGGGGTAAATTGCTTGTTTCTAAAAGTGTAAGTAGGGTTTTTGCCACTTATTTATTTTACAGGGAGTTAAATTGATGAATGCAATGCTTATAAGTTATGACTTACCTCGGAACTTGTGGGGATAATGTATACTTTCCGCCAACTATGTGCTAAACTGAATAACACATAAAAGGTTTGATAAAACGCCTTATGAATTGTGGAAAGGTCGTGCATCTAGCTACAAGTTTTTAAGGGTTTGGGGCTGTCTAGCAAAGGTACAAATTCCTCCTACGAAACGGACTAGGATAGGACCTAAGACAGTGGATTGTGTATTTATGGAATATGCGCAATATATCAATGCTTATCGATTTCTGGTACACAAGTCAAATAATGCAGAAATTCATGTAAATACTATCATTGAGGCTAGGGAGTTCTTTGAGGAAATCTTTCCCCACAAAACTCCGAGAGTGCCTGAAATCAATGTTAAGAGATTGGGGAGATGAAGCTGTGTGGGTATTGTTGCCTTGTTAGACATCAGTTCAAGGCATCACGTTCACTGGTTGACAAGTATATATGATGATATTTTACTAAGGAAGCTTCAAGGTTAACCACCACTTATCCAGATGCAGTGGATTATCAAAGTACTCTCAAATCTTCATCTAGGTGCATTGTGTAAATTTTTTTGCCATATTGCATTCATGTGGGGGATTGTTGGATTAATAATAATAATTGTTGTGTTTAATAGATAAAATCCCAATAATTATGTTTAATTTTGTTAATGATAACAAAATTATGGTAAGTTAATTAAGAATAATCAATTAGGCTAAAGAAATCCCACAGTTGAGACACTTATGTTTTTTTATAATGAGAAACAAATCAATAAAGTGTAGTTAAGTAGAAAAGAACGAAATCTCGCAGTTGAGACACTTATGGTTTGTTTTGAATGAGAAACAAACTAAATAATGTAGTTAAGTAGAAAAGATGGGTGCCCGTCGCGCGCCGTCTGTCCGTCCGCTCCGCTCCGCTCGTCTCGACTCGGCTCGCGTGTCGCTGCCGTGAAGGCAATCCTATCTTTTTACTACTCGGATTTTTGAAATGACTATTCATCTACTTGATTTTTCATATTCTGCACCTGCAACTTAATCCCTGACTGCGCTCGAACCAAACCAAAGATATTCAATAGAGTCAACAGACTAACATTCTATATACTATAGTTTAGTCTAAATGAGGTTGTATCGATACAAAAGTAGACTAAAGATCATAGAAATCATACAAGTCCGTAATTGGGGCTTAATATTACACTCTCTAAATGTTGCGAGGTAATTTTTGTAGCAAAGGATGTTTTTTCTTCCGGATGTAATCGATCTCGAACTTGTAAATTGAGATTTAGTCCATTTCTTGGTCCAAACATGGAGAACCAATTCTTCTTTGATCCTTGGAAATTTGGCTTAGGCTCAAAACAAAACTTATTATGAAGGTTTAATTTATAATAATTTAATGAACGTCCAATATTTTTCACGATTATCTTTTGAAAACTAATTATTTCCCGTAACTGGAACCCGACATTGATACGGGTTGTAATGGGCCTAGTCGTGGACCCAACCCGAGTAAATTTTAGAAAACTATCCAGTTCAAGGTGGGAGGGGAGTGGAGTCCGTTGTACAGATTAGTATGTGAAGGGGATTCGGCCACATGACACCTGGATTGTGCAGAGCTTAACGATCCTAAGTAATCCACTTTTTGTGCTGCAGCAGACATAAATTCAAGCAAATAATGGTTGGATGCCTTTTAGTAAGCAATCTTGATGTTTTACCAGCAAGGAACTTGCATTCAGGCTTCAAACCAAGTTTCACTTCTCAAGATGCCTTTATTTTTCTACAAAAATGCAGCAGCTTCACACAGATGAAGCAAATACATGGTAGAATTATCAGAAATGGGTTCTATCATTGTGAATTGATTGCTACAAGATTGCTTCGCCTTTGTTCTTCATATGGGAAGTTGGATTATGCGACTTTTGTGTTTCGACAAATTGATGACCCCTCCACGTTTGCGTGGAATTTGCTTATCAGAGCGTTTACTGTAAATGGCTGCTCGCTTCGAGCTATTCTTTTGTACAATTTGATGGTTTGTGACAGGGTGAGATTGGATAAATTCACGTTCCCATTTGTAATGAAAGCTTGTTTGGATTGTTCTTGTGTTGCAAAGGCGAAGGAGGTTTACGGGCTTGCGATTAAAACTGGGTTTTATGGAGAGACATATTTGGACAATGTTTTGGTTGATTTGTATTTCAAGTGCGGGGTTTTGGATGATGGCCTCAAGTTGTTCTACAAAATGCGTGGAAAAAATGTAGTATCCTGGACTACTACTATTGCAGGCCTTGCTTGTAATGGAAGAATGGATGAAGCACAACAGCTGTTTGATAAAATGCCAGTAAGAAATGTGGTTTCTTGGACCACCATGATCAATGGATATGCCAAAAGTGAGAAACCTGAAAAGGCATTCGAGTTATTCTCAAGAATGCATGGTGATAATGTGAACCCAAATGAGTACACACTTGTTGGTCTTCTCGTGGCTAGCACAGAATTGGGGAGCCTTAAATTGGGTCGTTGGGTGCATGACTTTGCGATCAATAATGGGTTTGAGATTGGGGCTTTTCTTGGGACGGCTTTGGTTGACATGTATAGCAAATGTGGTAGCTTGGAGCATGCCAAACAAGTCTTTGAAAGTATGGAGGATAAGAGTTTAGCTACATGGAATACAATGATCACTAGTCTCGGTGTTCATGGACGTGGTTATGAAGCCCTTGCTCTCTTTGGGGAGATGGAGAGGATGAATGTGCAGCCGGATGGCATCACTTTTGTAGGCGTCTTGTGTGCGTGCCTGCACATGAATGACTTAGAGAAGGGCCGTGAGTATTTTGCTTACATGACTGAACAATACGGTATTACACCAATCACTGAACATATCACGTGCTTGTCTGAGATATACTCTCGTGCAGCACAGTAGCAGGATTTATCGTCATCAGATCTTCTGGTGTTATGATTGTTAGATGTAGTTATGCATGCAGTAAGGTGTTGGATTTCGGAAAATGCATTGGATGCAACACAGTGAAATCTAATAGTGCTGATAAGTTCAACAAATTGTAGCAATTGGAGGAAGTAAGAAGAAATCAATGGGCTTGTACTGTAACTGACCGTATAACCAAAAGTCCATCACACATGGAGGCTTGAAAATGAACCTTCCATAGATTGAAAGAATACTTTGTGCTTCTAATCAAAACATTTTGTCAACTACTCGGACATACTATTAAGTGCAGAGTGCAGATTTGGCAAACCAAACAAGACCGACTCAATCATCCTGTCACTGCCAAATGTCATAAAGAGCTGACAAAGACACCGATATGGCCTCATAGAGTGTAAAACCTGGAAGCTTTATGTATTATTCTACAAAGTACATTTACTAATAGCGAGTCATTGATATGCTATCATACACTGGAATAAGAATGAAGGTATCTATTTCGGGGTATAATCTATGTCATCTCTGCAATGCAGTTCAATGTATGCACGATGAACGCTCTTGAGCAAAAAAGTAAAATATTCCATGGTTATATGAGCGTATCTCGGACTATACGTGACAACACTCGTGACGACAAACGTTTAAGAACCTCAGGAAGCACTTTAGCAGTGAGTCCTGGAAACACCGGAAGTAGCTCTTGTATCAGTCGAGGAACATTTACACCCTGTAGAAGCAGAGACGAAATTTATTAGATAGAACACAGTCTTTCAACCATCGTTCAGTGAATGTAACTTACTCTTAGCATAGCCTTGAACTAAATTTAAAGATTGTATGGTTTATACATTGGGCAAAGTTAAATCATTATTAAGAAAAGTTCCATTTATACAACTGTAACATTCGAGCTGTGTATTTGCTACTATGTTCCACTAATAAAACAGCTATACGTACTTCAAAAACATATATTGTACTAGTGCTATATTCTTTGCTCTCTACGTTATTTTTCAATCATCCCATACATTATTGAATGTTCGCTAGGGCATGTTTGCTAACATCCAACCAGTATAGTATAGATGTAGTTCCAAGTGTAGAAAAAGATGTTGTATGAAAGTTTAAATTTAATGTTGAATTTCCGTTTTGGCCTCAAGATTGGTGGGGGACGAGATTCTCGAAAACATGTCAATTAGAGAGTCAACAATTCCAACATAAACCCACAGAATGTCTTAGACAAATAAAGCACTGCGGTACCAAAACTTGCTCTCACAAGCCATCTTTTTTCCTCTTGAGAATTTATGGCAGTTAAACATTAATTCTATTTCGTTTCCCATTTTAAACAAGTTTCAGAATCATTGTTCTGACAGTGCATAAATAAGCCACATAACTTTTCCTTCAAAGACTTGTTTTTACCTGATCTGACGAAGGTGCAGTTCCAGCACCCAAGAATCCAACAATTTTCTGAGCATTGTTTAATATGATTCGATCTTCCTCAGTGATTGTGGGAAGAAGAGCAGCTGTTCTGAAAGGCCCCAGGGTAGGAACCAAGCCAAAAACTGGGGATACGTTTCCAATTCCAAGAAGTAACATTATCTGCAACAATTGTTCCCTTGTAATGGCATCGATGCCCTTAACAATCTGTTCATGAGTTACCCAAGAAAAAACATTAGTTGAAGCACACAATCTCTTTGCAGAAAAAAGAAGCATCTACAAATGATATTTTAAGTCTCTCAATATGGTTGTTGATGTAAAACGTTGAGAAAATAATCATTAGGGAGTTTTCATAGTAAAATGGTCCGATAAATCATCTTGACCACCAACAGTTTCAGATGGCCCATATGTGAAGCTATTAGCGTGCCATAATTCATTTTTATATAAACATGGATACGATTTCAAGTCACCATAGACTCATATTCTGCGATCATCATAGTTGACCGACCAAAAATCCAAACATAATTATCCTTAGAACCAAAATACTACGTTGATAATTGAATACTTCTGAATTACGCTTTTACTGACTTTCCCAGGTAACCCCTCAATGCTGTAAACTAAATTCCTATTGGCGTGTCAAGCGACTAGCAAATATGGAAACCACAGCATAAGAATACCTCATCTAGCAGAAAATCTCGAAAAAAGTTGCCCTTATCAGATAGTAAGAAAGCCAGGGCTGCTCTTGTTTGGATTGGCTGTGCTTGTGCATCACTGGTCTTTCGACTTCGTAGAATCCCAAGATCTGCCATTCTTCCATTCAGATTTTCTCCACCTCCACTCTTTGCCGCGTCTATGAAGTTCTCAAAAGCTTGCATGACATCAATAAATCTTTCAGCATCAAAGACACCAGTTTTCCCATATATCGTGTAACGTAAAGCATTCCTTAGACGAGGAGATTCGTCAGTAAGAAGCCTCTGAAATTCACAAGAGAAAGGACACAAATCCTTATTCCAAATTTGTATTAAGTTGAGAAAAAGACTCAGTAAATCAATAAAAGTAAAGAACAATCCATCATAGGTAATTAACTTATAAAAGATGTTAAACATGAAAGTATGCGGGGATGGATGAAAAGCATTCGGGAAATAATTTCATTTCCGAAAAATATACAAATATATCCATGTTATTCTAATTCTTCCCAAAAGTACATTTGCACCCTCACATTCACATATCCTTATGAAGTCATTATTTAAAATTCAATATTTCACCACCCCAAACAATTCTATTGCTAGATTATATTCTATCTCAATACAATGATGCCAACTCAAATTTAAAATAACTAGACAACACTAAAAAACTAAATAACACAACATATTCTAACATGACATTTATATCATAAATATCTCCTTCCAAAAACATATCCAACCCAATTCAACTTTTGAAAATACATTTCCGGTTGGAATGATGCATCTTGAAAACGGTGAAACCTAACCCTTATGTTTCAGTACCTGTGCGATGTACGGATAGGCTTCATCTACAATGGCAAAATCAGGATTTCCCACCAAAGCTATGCCCTCCAGCACACCAATTGCTCTGATTATTAGCGCGAAATAAGGCGGAATTCTGAATGGATAATCAAATGTTATCTGTGCTAAATCTGAAGCCAGCTCCTGAAAGTTTATGTTTTTTGCTCCCCCACCCTCGAGCGCCTGATCGAAAACTTTGGCAAGTACAGGTAAAATGGGTTCCAAATTAACTCCATCTGGAATAAAGCCCAGCTTAACGAAATCTTTTACTATAGCACCATAATCTCGATGAATAAGGTGGGCAATAGCTTCAATCATGCCATATTTCTGATCATCTGTCAGTTTTGTCACCAGGCCTGCCATATTCAACACCAGTCAGTTATATGCAAGGAACAGAGCGCGTGATTCTTGCTTTTGGTAGCATGCAAGAGAGAAAAAAAGATTAGATTAAATAATATATCAGTTATTTCATCAGGGTCAGCTTATAAATGTACATAAATCCATGAAATATGAACTCAATGAATTCCCCCATTATGCATAGATATATAATACAAAAGGCCGTCATAGGTATGATCATAAAAGAATCTGAAACATTTTTTACAACTAAACGGTGAAACAGATTAAATTTTTTATGTTTATCCTAGTATATCACATATATTTAAAACATCAGGAGACAGGAAAGCGCTTCCCACTCTCTCTTATGTAACTCACTGATTTCATGAAAACCCATCCCAATGATAAAGGGCTTTTTCACCTTGATGAATAATTAATGGTTCTGGATATAATTGGCATAGATTACGCTCAAATTAAAAATAAATTTTCACAGAGCAGTAGTAAATAAAAAACATAATTCTATTGGTTTTAATATGTTTTAGGGGAAATTTAACCAAGGAAAATCAGTCCAGAAATCAATGAACATATTTTGGAGGAAGTTATCTGCACTCCATAAAGAAATTCAACAAAAAAGTACACTGATAAATGTTTTACCAAAATCCAGTATAGCCAGCTTCCCATCTGGAGTACGAATTAAATTTCCTGGATGTGGATCAGCATGGAAAAAGCCTGTGTCAAGCAACTGCAAATCAAGAAAAAGTAAGCAAAATGAGATTGAAGAATATATAGACAGGTGCTTTACTTTTATTGATGATTTAGCCTAAGTAGCAACTTCCTCATATTTATTGCATCGATTTACAACCGGACATATAAATAATTTCCTGGTTGGCACATAAGATTTCAACTATTTAATTAAATAAATATATGAACTCCTCAAAGCTATAAATTAGTATAGGTAGAAGCATGGCGTGGCATCTTGGCGTTTTCAATTAAGTAACCGTTTGAACTTAATGTCAACACTAATTACCTGGTTAAGGTAGCATATAACTCCAACATTTACCAACTCTCCAACATCACTTTCAGTACTTTGTGACAGCTTCTCCCCATCTATCCATTGTGTTGTCAGTACCTTCCTTGCAGTATATTTCTGATAAGTCTTGGGCACAACTACCTATAAGTCCAACTATTAGAATTGCAATAAATCACCAAAAGATTTCCATTATTTATTTGGTATTGACTTCACGATTTTGAACAACTTTGTTTCAGGAAAGTTACCTGGGGAAGGTCTTTCTTCATCATTTCCGCAAATATCGTTCCATTTTCCCCTTCATTAACATAATCAAGCTCCTCAAAGAAGCGAGCAGCCCATTCATCAACCAATCCAACAACGTCAACGGAAATCTGAGAAAATAGATGTCATTGAATCTATATGTACATTCTTAAACCACCTCTTTTGCGAGTTATAGAGAAACTGGAATGCAAAAATCTATACCTGAGGAAATTTACGAAGAAAAAGTCCCAAGTTCCTTATGATGAACAAATCAACAGTAACAGTCTCAAGGACAAAAGGTCTTTGAACCTTGACAGCTACCAAATCCCCGTTCTCCTTTATCCGGCCCTTATAGACCTGGCCTAATGATGCTGCCATTTATTTCCATAGGAATGAAAGAAATAAGCTTCTGGTATCGCGAAGAGAAAAAATCATTAAGTTGAACTTCTAGAATATTATACCCTATACTATGTGGTATCGGCAGTAATTTGGTACAAATAAATGCTGGTAGAGCATGCAAGGCTTATGAGATTACCTGCAGCAATTGGGGATGGAGAAAGTTCAGAGTATAATTTATACCATGGATGTCCAAGCTCTTCTTCAATAAGTGCCATAGCCACATCATCTGGAAATGATGGAACCTGCAAAACCAATTGACCAACCGAGTCAATAATCGAAACCTGGATCAACTCAAATGTACACCTGAAGAATTTTCTTGCAAGAGAGTGGTTGTAATGTTCGCAACGCTGTTTTCAAAGTATCCATCAATGAGCCACGCAATTGGAAAAAAATGCACAGATATAAAATCAAGACAAGGCATCAATAGAAGAATACTCTGGACCTAATTGGGAAACACAAAAGAAAGAGCCGTATTGCATGTTAAAATTTTCTTTAGCATTTTTATGACTCAACACAAAACAAAGCAAAGGAATTCACATTCTTATCTAGATTGCATTGGCACATTTAAACATAAATTAATTTATAGAAATTGAATCAAACTTGTAAAATATCACAACACCTACCAGTGGTTTAATATTGAGTATACTGAATCTACCATGTTTAGGAAAATCCAAATCAATGCAAGTAATAAAAAAAAAATTAATCAATGCAAGTTTTTTTTCACTCGGACACATTCTGGACTCAAAAAAGGAAAATTACTGACTAAGATTATCATAAAGTTCCCAACTGATCCAGAACTCCAATAAAATTTGTCTTGGAAGGATGTTGGCTATTTATCTATGAAAATAGCATGTCAAAGAAATTCAATTAGCATGCCAGTTATATGCAAAGAAATTACCTTATCACAAAGCTTTTGTAGTTCAACCATTGCCGCAGGTGACAGTATATCCGGCCGGATGCTCAATGCTTGCCCAAGCTTTATGTATGCTGGCCCCAAAGAGGTAACTATTTCCCTCAATTCAATAGCTCGGGCAACTTCATTCTATTTAGACAGAGAAACAAAGATTAGATGAAAAATAAAAGGTAAGGTTAAAGAAGTTAGGCCAATACTTAGCCTTTCAGAATATAATACTTCGGATATGTATGATTTTGCAGACTCAAGGGCTTTATCTTTAATGTCTTAAGTACTAGACCTTGGTTCAACCTGTCCCAAATATGGAAATTCTACTGTGGAGAAGAGAATGCAAAAGGTCGGAAAAGATAACCCACAGAAATTATCATAGTTATCTCAAAAGTTGATATATCAAAAAATTCAAAATAATTAAATGACTAGTGGCAATATAGAAGCAGCACAAAACTGGCATTCACCTCTTTTATCTTGTTGTTTATAAAATCCCAGGAAAGGCGAGAAAGAAAGCCTCCAGCAACAGACAATAATTGAACTATACGAGTGGCAACAGCACGTGGTCTTTTTCCCCAGTAAGCAGCAATGGTGTCTGGTTTATACACCAATGGCAAAAACTCACTGCTCTCATCAACCTGAAAAGAAGTAGAATATGACTTGAGGGTTATTACAAAGGAAAATATTGAGAACCAACTTATGTTGATCAGATCCAAAACCCTAAGGTCTATTGTATTGAAAGGTCATCTCTCGAATTCGAGCAACGAAAGAACTTTGTAGCATTTCAGCCATTATTGTTTGCTTTTCTGAAGAATTTGAAATAAGACAAGTTACGTAAATACAGTAAAAACAATCTTCCATTCCCTTGACTCTACAACTTCACTTTTCACAAAGTACTCTAACAATATTTGCAAAACTGGAGAGCAGATTCTCAGTTGGGCAGAAACAGCATAAGGAGAAGAACAAAAGGCACGTACAATCACAGAGACAAACAAAACAATCACAAAAAGCTCTCAAATTAAATATACATAATTCAAAGTTCAAATAACCTCAACAAGACGGAGCTTGATACCATCATCGGCAAATAATGTGTCCTTCAAATTCTGACCCCGAAGTCCTCTCATAAGTACAGCCAACTGCTCATTTTCTTCCATCTGTGCCCTCACCCTTTTGATCTCCTTCGAAACATCTTGAACTCTCTGCCATTTCCAAATAAAATAAGACAATAGATCACCACTTTTATACATCATCACACATGACCCAAAAAATTTCTTTAATTTTTACGCAAGATTTCATCTTTGCATTGCTGTTTCCATCAAATTTATATCAAGGTTCCCTTTTTTTTTTTCATTTACTATAAGAAAAGTTGTTCTCATATTCCTATTCACATTATCTCTCTTTGAAAAAAAAAAAATGATCATCAATATTGCGATGAAACAGAAATCACTCAGAAACGTTTTACATTTTTAAAATAAATAGTCATATAACTAAATTAGCCCCAGAGAAAATGAAACAAATGAAATAATACTCAAAAGGATTCATCTTTACCGCTAAGCATCACTAAGATTTACTCAATGAAAGAAAATCAGACAAGAAATGGGATAAACTTATACCCAAAGAACCATCACACCCCAATGAATGCAAACACATTAACAAATAACACGACAATAATTCGTTGCAAAACTTACAGAGGAAAGACCGTTGACAGACTTAGACGTCGTCTTGACAGACCCATTAACAACTTTTGTCGGCGAAGACGACGATTTCGAGGGTTTCGGCTCGGTAGCAATGGCCTTCACGACGCCGTTGCACCTCCGTACTTGGATCACTCTCGGGAAAAAATAATGACTGCTCGAATTACCATTCAAGAAAGTTGAAAAGACTGATGAATTGTGGCGCAGAGGATCGATTCCGCAGTAGACCAGCTGCGTAGCTGCATCCATGACGGAATCGCTGAGAATAATTTAAAATCTAATAGTTTGAATATGAATTCAAGTTCTAAAACAACACAAACTAATTCAGCGAGTTCAGAGAGTGATTTTGTTATAATAAAAATGATAAATAAGCAGCTCAATCACTGTGAATTGGGTTCGGGAGCTGAGTCGGTATAGATAGCTGGGAGGAAATGTGGAGAAATTTGGAGGGACTGATTATTTTTGTACGTTAGCCATTTGGTTGTGCGATTTTGAGAAATTCATGTGGCCGTTGTTTCAAGTGGTCTCAATTATTTCATTCATATGGCTGAGGTTTTTTTCGACGTTCCCTTTTATTGTCACCTTCAAAAAATAGTTAACCAAGTACAAGCGATCACGTTCGAAGTAAAACTCCCAGGTTCGTGGGTTTTGAATTTGCCATTTATTTAGAATTAGTACAAGTTCATGCAGTATTAATTATAGTGTGTTCTATTTTAATAGTTAATGATAAAACAATTATGAGATTAAAATATGATCTCATTAATTTACTCTTCTCGCCATTAACGTGATCTCATTAATTCACTCTTCTCGCCAACTATGTATTCGGAATGATTTGCTCCTTTCTATAGGTTCTACACATCGTGGTATGCATCTATTATCCTCTTGGTTTTCTGCTACTGGGTCAGGGGCCAATCAGGTCTATCGTTTCTTTAAGGGTCATACTGAAGAAGATTATGTGATTTTATGGGTTTTAGGGAATTAAGATATTGTGGGTGGATATTACCATTAGATTGTATGGATCATATGTGGGGTATACCCTATCCAATGGCTAAAAATACGAGGGGAAATAATTTTTTTCAAAAAGAACAAGTCTCAACTACAGAAAATCACTTTTGTTACCCTGCCACTATTCGTACCAAATTTCATTTTAGAGGATCTTGTGAGGGAATTAAGGCAGAGAGGAATGGATTTAATTTTCTGTCCGTGTCAAAGGGAGGAACACCTTTCATTTCTCTCCTAAGAAGAATGATAAAAGGAAGTCTAGCTCGGGGGATTCTTTCTTTCATGGCCACATAACATCACTTCCCTTCAATTTGTTTACTCTCATATCTTGAATAAGAAATACTGTAATCGATCAATATTTATAGTGAAATTTTATATTAGACAAGATTCCGTATTTTTTCTCTCATTTGGGTTTTTTCACATAAAAAAATCTGGTATCTCATTTATTTTCTGTATATTTATTTATTATTATTATGTGGATTTATTTTTGGGAGCAACAACTTTTGAAGATAGTATCTATTGAAATATTTTTTAACTTTTAAATATAGAATGGTATCTATTGAAATATTTTCTTTATCTTATCAAAGAGTTGGAAAAGCAATTAAAAGTGAATTGATCATTAAATTATTTATAAATTACCGAAACTGAGGAAAATTTATGATATTGCCCTTAAAAATAGCACCAAATAAACTCAAAACTGAATAGGTAAATTCTAATGTTTTGGAAACAAGATTCCGTATATATCCCATTATGCCGTGGGCACGTATCCGTTTCCTTGGAAATTGGACCATGTACATAAATTTTGTGTGTATGAAAGAAAATATAAATTGTCGACGGGTTAAGCCCAAAGCCCAATTGAATGCCAATCATATAACCCAAATCCATAAATTCAAGCACATAATCTTCTTCCTGCCAATTTAAGGAGTTGCGATGGCAAATAAACAGGAAGTTGGTTATTGATGATTCAAAACCTCTTTTTTTTTTTGAGAATGAATGAAAACCTCATTTGAAACAGCTAAATTACGAAAATAATTGAGAGATCAATATATGAGTTACGACCTGGAATTTTCATCTATAACAAAATTGTCATTTGGAGCTTTTCAGGGGGATATAACATACGTCATCTTGTGGGAGCAGTTGTCGATGAAATTTTTTTATCACCCTAAAGAAAAGTTATAAAAAATTTATATTTTCCAAAAATTATTTTGCCTCTCTTAAAATTATATTTGACCCCTAAATCTTTTTACCCTCCAATTTTTAAGTTATTATGTTTTGCCCCCTAAACAAATATTATAAACTCGTCCCTGGAACTTATCAACCTTACAATATTTTTCAATTGAAAATATTTCAAAAACGCTTCCTGTTTCCATTGAGACATAAAGGAATCCTTTAATTGCTTCCTGAAGAGAGATGGAGAAAAGAAAAGAAGTGTTTTTGGATACGTAGCATGGCAAGGATATTCTTGTCATTTTACTACGTGATGACTCTTGATAATGAGCTACTAAAAAAGTTGCTATTAAATATTTGAGTTCTTATTAAATCAATTATTTATAATTTAGGCCATCATCTTTGGAGGGATTGAATGTGGACCAATTGCTTTTTAGGTCGTGGATGGAGAGCTACCTAATAAGGCTCACAAATAATGGATGTCAATCATGAAATCTTCTAGATTGATTGATTAATTAAAGTATGGTCAATATAAAATTATAAGTATAATTATAATTAAATTAATTATAATAAAATTGTGGTGTGAGCGTGACAAGAATCTGGATCAAGTCCACATATTCTTTGGTGGAATCTATATTTTCGACTTTTTTTTAATATTCTTTTCCCTCCAAGTAATAACCAAGTTCGAGTTCTAGGATGCTCGGAGCAATTGAATCGAAATCGTAAATTACAGACTACCTAAGTAAAAATGTCTTTATAAAGTACCACAAACTACAAGTTTATCACAAAAATTATCTAATAATATGTGATATAAGATGTATGTATTCTCATTTTGTGCTCTATATTTTTTGAAAGATCATCGTCAATTCAAATCAACGAATGTTTATGTCCAGATAACGAAAAACAAATAAAAAATGATCATTGACACTTTGAATGAAGTGAAAATTTAACTAGAATAATCTTCGTTTCCTCGTGCTACTCAAAGGAGAAGTAATAACTGTCGGCAATCAACTTGGTACACAAGTTGCATGCCCAATTAATGTGGGTGTATTGAATTTGACGGATGGAGGTTGAGCTGCTGGAGGTTGGGTGTTGTGCATTTAATGCACATTTTTCAACCATATAAATATAATTCTTCTGATTTCATTTCAATCATCACATTTTCAGAGTGTTATCTCATAAATATTTTTGAGTGTGTATTTCTATAATATTTGTGATGTAGTTTTCTCATATATTGAGAGTGTTATTCTCTTTGAAAGATAGCGAGAGGTTGTAACCCACAAGAGATTTGGGGATGATGATTATATCATTTTATTGTTGTAGTTGACGACATGTTGGTCGCAGACCCCAACAAAGTTCGAGTCCAAGGATTAAAGGCACGGTTGGCTAGGGAATTTGATATGAAGGACTTGGGACCGACAAACAAGATTCTAGGAATGCAAGTTCACTGAGATAAAAGTAACATAAAGATTTGGGTTTCCCAGATAAATTATTTGAAGAAAATCTTGCAACGCTTCAACATGCAAGATTGTAAGCCAATTTCTACCACTCTTCCTGTTAACTTCAAGTTATCCTCCGATATGAGTCTTAACAGTGAAGCAGAGAGGATTGAGATGTCTCGAGTACCATATTCATCAGCGGTGGGAAGTTTAATGTTCGGTATGATCTGTACAAGACCAGACATTGCACAAGCAGTGGGAGCAGTCAGTCGGTACATGACGAATCCTGGACGAGAGCGTTGGAGTAAAGTTAAGAGGATGCTTCGATACATTAAGGGTACCTCAGATGTTGCATTATGTTAAGGGGGATCAGATTCTACACTCAGGGGCTATGTGTTTTTAGATTATTCAGGTGATCCAGATAAAAGAAAATCTACTACTGGATATGTGTTTACACTTGCAGGAGGAGCAGTAAGCTGGGTTTCAAAACTGCAAACAGTTGTAGCTTTATCTACAATGGAGGCATAATATATGACAGTCACTCAGGCTTGCAAGAAGACGATATGGATTCAAAGGTTACTGGAGGAGATTGGGCACAAACAAGAGAAAGTTTCTTTGTTTTGTGACAGTCAGAGTGCCTTACACATTGCAAGTAATCCAGCCTTTCATTTCAGGGTGAAACACATTGGAGTATAGTTTCATTTTGTGCGGGAAATAGTAGAAGACGAAAGAGTGGATATGCAGAAAATCCATACGAAGGAGAACATAGCTGATTTTCTGACAAAGCCGGTTAATACTGATAAGTTTGAGTGGTGCAGATCCTCAAGTGGCCTAGCAAAAACGTAAGCAGCAAGGTGTTTCAAGATTGAAAGGATGTGTGGAGATGTGCTTGATTCTCAATCAAATCTCCAAGTAGGAGAAATGTCGGCAATCAACTTGGTAAACAAGTTGCATGCCCAATTAATGTGGGTGTATTGAATTTGACGGATGAAGGTTGAGCCGGTGGAGGTTGGGTGTTGTGCATTTAATGCACATTTTCAACCCTATAAATGAGATCTCTTGATTTCAATTCATTCATCCCATTTTTCAGAGTGTTCTCTTATATATATATTTGAGTGTGTATTTCTATAATATTTGTGAGGTAGTTTTCTCCTATATTGAGAGTGTTGCTCTCTTAACGAGAGGTTGTAACCCACAAAATATTATAGTAAAATCTTTTCATCTTGCCCGTGGTTTTTAGCCTAATAATTTTTAGGGGTTTCCACGTAAATTCCAATGTCCATCTTATTCTTCATTTTTCGCTATTTTCTCTCTCATAATGTCGCGCCTGGGACCAAGAATAACTCTGATGTTTCGATCTAAAACAAACACTGAAAATAACACTCCACACGGATAACAACCAGAATCAATCAAGTAACTTAGAAGCTATCAGAATTCAAATACACCAAAAGAATTACCACATGTCGATAAATTTCTCACATGTCATCCAAATTTCAAAACAAGTAAAGGAACCAAATATAAGTTAGGTTAATCACTCCATCGTAGAACACACATTTATTTCATTCAAAATTTACATAAACATTCCAATATAAAAGGGTTTAGATGATCGACAAATATAAATTAACATCACTTGACATTATCGTATCAATCACCCAATAACGGCAACCACCACATAAAATGATCTATCATTTTAAATTTTTAACTCTTAAACCAATTGTCCAATAATGCGGACTAATTTTGACAAAATCCAAAACTCCTTATGCGCATTCACTATGAAAATATACAAAAAATTCAAAGAAAACAATAGATTGAAAAAATAAATAATTTCAAGAAACTTTTTCTTCGTTAACAGAAAGATAGCAAACCCACGACATTGGATCTTTCCTAATCACGGAGAAAAATATTTTGGAGAAGATAGCGTTGATAGAATTTTCAGAGGAGGAACACTAAGTAATTACATACAATTAACAATTTTTTAAAAAAATATACCAATACAAAAATTTTAAAAAATAAATTTTTTGGGGTGCAACCAATAATTAATCATTTAAAAAAATATAAAAATAGTAATCAACACAAACACTAAAAATAACATAATTTTTTTAGGGTTGCCACGAGGGCGGATCCAAGATTCGAACCTGCCCGGGGCTGACAAGTTATAAACGAGCCTTTTCTTCCCACATCTTCTCTCATATCCTCGACAAAGGCAGGAGCGAGGGTGCGAGACCAGGCTGCAGCTCATTTCGTTCCAAGATTGTCTCACGAAATCCAAAATTTGTGTTAATAGAGGTCAGAAACAAGTGCTGAACATAGGTAAAAAAAAAAAAAAATTCATCCCGAGCTATAGCCTAGGTCACGTGTTACACAGAGCCGCACTTGGATACCAGTCGCACACCCTCCCTCCGCGACTTCACATAATCCCAGGGATCAGGGGCGGAGCCAGGATAAATTTGTACCTGGGGCTGGTCGAGCTAGACGTAGTATTAACGGACTATATCGATTCAAAGGGTGGGGCTAAAACATAAATTTTTCAAAATTTACACTAATTTTTTTCCCTAGCAAATGTAATTTTTTTAAAAAAAAAAATGTGGGTGGGGCTATAGCCCCACCCACCTACCTACTACCTCCGTCCTTGCCAGGGATGAAACAATATTAAAAAATATATATATACATTATATGAATATATTTATCATTTATTTCAAATATTGAGCATTGACGAGATTATGTGTTTCACTGCAATATATATTTATATAGTATGAATATCTATTAAAAATAGAAAAAAAAAGGTAATTATATGGTGCTTAAAAAAGGTGAGCCAACCAGAGGTGAAAAACCTAAATTCTTAATTATCCCTCCTTTTTCCACATTGTTGAAATCTCTTAATAATGGAATCATTCATCATGCAACGAGTCCACAATTTACAGCCATTATATTATACTTCCCTTTTCTTTTTATTTTGCATTTTCTCTAGAAATCTTTTACCCAAATATGTATTATATTAATGGAGAACAAGAAAAAAGTCAGTGCTCGAATTCAAATATATTTAACATATTTTAAAAGGTAAAATCATGTTTCAAAAAACAATATGTAAAATAAAGAAAATCTTTTATCCAAATACTAATAATAAAACAATAAAAATAGATTTTTTTTAATAATTGTCCAAATTTTACAATCCTATGAATGCTCTTCGAGGAGGTTGTAGGGGAAAAGTGTTTATATAATTTACTCGTATATTTAGGTTCATAACACTACCTGGCGACTATTCAGAACTCCACATTTCCAGGTGGTGGATGCTCTGTCCTGTCAAGAAATTACAGAAATTAAAAATTCGAGGAAAATTTCAATAAAAATACACCCATTGCAGAAAGAAAAAAAAGCCGTTCTTTACAATTCCTGACAGAATCGGAATCCCAAGAATTTCGTTCCTATTTCCATCCCAACCTGATCTTCTTCTCACCCTTTTTCCTTTTCTTGAGGTCTTACTGTTAAGTTTTATTAGTTCAAGACTTCAAGTAAAAATTTAACGGTTTATCCAAAAAAGTGGGTTAGATTTGAAGATTGGTATTTGGGAAAATTTGAAGCTAAGTTTTTGGGTTTCTTACTTAATTTAGTCTATGTACCTAGTTTTGATAATTTTGAGTAATTTCGATGGCGATGTCTGTATAAAAATCCAATCTTGAGCATTGAAGGGTGATATATACACATATAGATTTAGGTACATAAAGAGAGTCCAAATGGTGAGTGGCAACTTGTTTCATTTTAGAAAGAATTCATGGCCTCCAGAAGAATACATAAATCGAACAACTTTGCATTTGGTAAGCTTTTCTTCATCTGGGATGTCTGGATTTTTCTTAAGAATTTTGTGTATGGTTGGAAATGTTGATTTCGTTTCGTGTTTTGTGTGTGTTTTTACTTAACTTGAGTTGACTGTAAGAAGATTATTGGATTGTGCGTTCTGTATTTCTTGTTTGGGGATGTGTTTATGATGTTAAATTTGCTGGTGAATTGTTGTGTGTTTCTTTTGCTCGAGTATGGCATTGGACGTTATTTTAATGATGCTATTGAATCGTAATAGGAATTGTGTTATCGATAATCTGATAATCAAGAGTATTTATTTGGGATAAATCATCTTCCTACTTTTTTACTTCGAAACTTAGCAAATCATTGTATGATGAAGATTCTGCAGAAAGAGGAATATTGATTTGATTTAGTTTTCTTCTTCGTTTTGTTATTTTCCAGTCGAAAATGAGATTATGTTGCAAACTATGCAATTGTATAGCTGGTTTCAGGGTTTTAGTGCTAACCTCTTTGTGGCGCCTGCACTATTTCTTTTGCAAACTTAATATAAACTTATGTCTACTACATGTGCTTATCTGATGTGAATTTCAGATGTTTCTGTTATTATTCTTTTTTTTTTTCTTTTTTTTTTCTTCTCTTGATGTTATACGGTTTGAGTTTATGCTACAAGATGGTATTGTTATTCTATAGCCAAGATGCCATGAATAAGGTTTGTTGGTGTCCTGACCATGAATCTGCATGTTATGCATTTTAGCCAATAAATCTGTACAATTGTGTCCATTTTTCATTGCTATTATTAAATGTAAGTAGCACAAGTGCATATCTTGATTATTTATTTATAATAGACACCATTTTGATTGTGTCAGTTTTTTTTGTACAGCTTGATTTTGATAGTGCTTCCCCTCCCGAACAAGCATGGAGAAGGAAATTGAATAGCCAAGCTAGTATTCTCAAAGAATTCAGTATCACATTCATGGAAGCCTTGAAAATGGTAATCAACACTATTGATGGAACTTGCCAGCAAAAAAATTTGTATAAAGTGCTCACTTCCGATTTTAATTGAAATTTGCTACAATGTTTATAGGCTCGACTTGGAATACGTTTGTGGAATTACGTGCAGGAAGAGGCATCATATGGAAGAGTAAAGTTCTCCGTTTTGCCATCGTTAAAAAAATCCCCTTTAATGTAAAAAGGAAGGCACATGTATTATTGTTTGTTCTTGTATCCTTATGAAATCTTGCTCTTTGTACAGAAAGCACCCATAGATCCTTTCAGGCGAGAAACTTGCAGACCTTCTGCTTCACAAGGAGTTCCACTTGGTGGGATGGGGTAAGTAGTTCTCAACAGGTACTCTGCGAAATTCTTCTTTTTTCTACCTCTTTATCATTCGAAACTAATTAGTAGCCAATCTTGTATCACAGAAGTGGTAGCATATCTAGAGGCTTCAGAGGGGAATTCAGACATTTTCAAATACTTCCTGGCATATGCGAGACGTCTCCTATGATGGTCAATCAGTTTTCTGTAAGATCATCTCGTAAATCCATCTGTTCGTTATTATCTGCTCAGATCTGGCTTCACTTACTTGGTGGAAGTTGATATCAAAAAGAAAATTATCAATACGGAACAATAACTGCACCATTTTTAGTTTACAGAAATTCAGTTGTTACATTTTGATCATCTGTACCATACGTGCTATGTTACAACTGATTTGCCAGAACTTTCTTTCCTATTTTTATGGATGATATTTTTCAAATCGAGAATTCTTCATGAAGATTTTACTTGAGCGAAGTGGTACAGTGTGAATTGTAAAAGCTTAGATTTTGCATCATGTCTTAGTTTTAAGTTTTATGTTCACGTGCTATCCCAAAGAGTGGAAGCTTAAAATAAAGGCATGCATGAACGATGAAAGATAACATCTGGAAAACTAAATTTAACTAGTTAATTGTGAAAAATCAATGTTAGACTGCCTAACGATTCACAAATCCACAGATTTTCATATCTCGAGATGTAGGAAACAAAAAGTATGCATCTGTTCTAGCTCCTGGCCAACATGAAGGTTTAGGGTAAGGACATAAGCAGTTTCATTGTGCTTAAATGATTTATAATATTCCTATAGACTAATATATTTTTATTCATCGTTATGCTATAGCCCATTGAATCCCTTTTTGTAGGGCTACCTCCAGCTCTGACATCTCAGTCCTGTGGTCCTGTTCTCTTCTTTATATTTATAGAGAAAATCTAACTTCACAAAATTCTGAAGAGTGGAATGTTGTTTTCTAAATTGCTTCCCGGAGCAAAATTATGATGCATTGACTGCCGTATTTATCACTTGAGTGGCTATGTGTGCTGTCACATGTTTGATGAAGTATTGCTTTTCCATCACAAATGACAATTTGGGTTAAAATCCTGTGACGTTATTTATTCCTGAACAATTGATTATCAGTTTTGATGTCCGTTATACTCGACTAGGATTTTGCCTAGCGGTTAATCTTTCCATTTGTTATGGATATTAACTTTTCTTCTCATGACATCAGCTTCGATGTTCGATGTGGCTTTTTTTCAAAATCAAGCAAATATTAGAGGTTACTAGTGTTGTTAGATTTTGATAAAACTAAGGGAAGTCTCACCATGCTAACCTCTTTTTTGAATTGACTCTCAGCCTTAAAAACCTTGAGTAGAAACTATTTATAGCACTACATATCATTTACATTCAGGAATTCTAGCGATCAAGGTATATCATCATGGGGATGGAATTTGACAGGCCAGCATTCCACATATCATGCATTATTTCCAAGAGCGTGGACTATATATGATGGTAATTTTTTAAAATAATAATTATTTTTATTTGGGTTACATCTTTATGTAACATTTTTGTGTCTATAGGTGAACCAGATCCCGAGTTAAAAATTTCTTGTCGACAAATATCACCATTTATACCACATAATTATCGAGAGAGCAGCCTTCCCACAGCCGTGTTCGTTTACACTGTACGTAAAGTTTCTGCTCATGTTATTTCTTTTGCGAGTATCTCCACACTTAGATGTGGAAATATAAAAAATCTCCATGAAACGTAGAAAAATGTAAAAATATTGGATTATGTTATGAATAAATTGTTTGATATTTGTTAAGTGTTATTGCGTTTATTTCCTCTTCAGTTTTGTGGACTTAGTCTTTTTATTATGGGCCATGTAAATCTATCATCGGCAGTTAGTAATTAGTGGGTCAGTTTCCACTAATGTAGGTCATGTGTCTTAGCTATTTATGTGTTGAAAATCAATGAAAAAGACAAGACATTTTATCATAACAATTTAGAACACTAAAAGGAGGACTGGTAACCTCGAATTACCACAATTATCATCTATCTCCAAGTAAGGAAATTACAAAGTTCATAACAGATTATTTCCTCAGGATTTCTGTTAGTACTTATCCAATAATAACAAAACGAAGTCCTTGTTCCATGAGTTACAGATGCGAAGAAAGGGTTTAGGGTGAATAGTTTTTCACGTGTTATGACAAAATGATATTGTTGTACCATACAATAGGAGTTTAAACTGCCTTTTTATCTTTGAGGAATTGCTGATGCTGGTATTTTCTTACGCAACATCATTTCTTTTTTACTTTTATTAGTTGGCGAATACTGGGAAGGATAGAGCAAAGGTCAGCCTTCTTTTTACATGGGCGGTGAGTTTTTTCCCCATTTTTCATTTCTGATAGTTGGAAATAAATATGGCCATACCCATGAAAATATTTCGAGTTTTTTCCAGTTCTTACCGTTTGATTAATGCAGAATTCAATTGGAGGTCTCTCACATACGACAGGAGATCATGTTAATGAACCATTTATGTGAGAATCAGTTCCAAACTAATTTTGTGCTTTGTGACACATTTGTTTATGTTACCTTTTCTCTCACTTTTTTCAGAGGTGAAGATGGAGTTGCAGGCGTGCTGCTACATCACAAGCAAGTCATTAAACTTTATAATTAATATTATGGTTGGTTTGTAAATTCTTAAGCACGAGTAATTTGATACGTTCCTCTCGTCACCAAGGGAAATCAGAATCAGTCCTAGACTAGGCTACGAATCAGAGTTCGCCCTAGTCTAAAAAACAAAAGATGAGAAAACAGAAATTATAGTTGAATACCGGATAAGAGGAGTCGACCTCATAATACTATAACTGCCTCTCTAAGTCTACAGAACAGAAACAATCCAAAGTGTAGGTTAATGATTAATATTTGAAACTCTTTGTCGTGGCATAATAGATATACACCAAATTTGCTGTTACATAATACAACATTAATTTCTTGTAGAACCGCAAAAGATAACCCTCCTGTGACCTATGCCATCGCGGCATGTGAAACTCAGAATGTGAGTGTATCAGTTTTGCCTTGTTTTGGTCTGACTGAAGGAAGCTGCGTAACTGCAAAAGATATGTGGGGTAAAATGGTGCAGGTGAAGACTGGCTTATGCATACTTTATTTATTTCATTGTATCAGTTTTACCTCTATTGACCTATGAAGTGTTACCTGGCATTTTTATCCTTTTATTTATCTCATTGTTTCTCTTATACTGGCTTATGCATACTTTAGGATGGCCATTTCGATCGAGAGAACTACAGCAAAGGGCCTACGATGCCATCGTCTCCTGGAGAGACGCACTGTGCTGCTGTTGCTGCTTCTACATGGGTTGAACCTCATGGGAAGTGCACTGTCGCATTTGCCGTTTCTTGGTCATCTCCTGAAGTTAAATTTTGCAAAGGGAAGTCCTATCCTAGGTAAGTCGATAACTTTGTTTGATGAGATTAACTTCAGGATTGTCCGTCTCACAACTAAGTCCTGTAGCAAGCTATAAGTTTCTTGCATGGAGGGTAAAACTAATACTCAGAAAATGTAGGGGCAACAAAGTCATACGTATATATAATATTAATATTAAAATATCTCAGTCTAGAAATTTTTATAAGGGAGTTGTGATATTCGGCCCTGCTAGCCTCCGCTGGCTCCTTCACTGATTAAGTTGGCAAGTAACCTGGATTTTTAGGAATTTTACATTGAGTAATGGGTTTTGACTTTTGAGAGTCTGATGATATTTTTGCATATTTTTACATGTTATTTCTTTTTCTCGGTTTCCAGGAGGTACGCTAAATATTATGGCACTTCTGAAATGGCGGCTAAAGATTTGGTGCATGATGCACTTACAAGTGAGTGTTCTTCATTCATAGCTCCGTAGCGCCTTTAATATGTTCCCTTTCTCGACAAGAAAATATCAAGTTAATTTAATTACTAGTGTTCTAAAAATGCATCAGATTATAAATTATGGGAGGAAGAGATCGAAAAGTGGCAGAGCCCTATTCTTAAAGACGACCGTCTACCTGAATGGTAAAATTCGTAGAAATATTTTCATCAATCACAGTTCTTTTCTCACAATAATGATATCGTTGACAATGAAATTATCTGTTCTATTTATTCTCCAACAAATATTGTACTTTTGGAGAGAATGGTGTATGATATATTTTACTATGCTTGTTTTTGTGGTTCGGTCTTAAAATCCTTCTTTTGGAAGTTCTTGATGTGTATGATTGTATGACGACATATTATTTTCTGTAAGAGTGGAAAACAACTACTTTTCAGGTTCATTGCGACTTGATACTTTGTATGATTAGTTTTGTGCTTTTGATCTGAATTTATCAATTTATATTTATTGATCTTTGCTATGCAGGTATAGGTTTACGCTGTTCAATGAACTATATTTTCTGGTTTCTGGGGGTACAGTCTGGATTGGTACTGATCTATCTAAACTCCAGTTTTTTTCTTTATCCACTTAAGTTAGGCCTGCATCTTGTTTTTAGTTATAAGAAATGGTAGTTACAAAATTCGTTTTTTCTTCAAGAATATGTTCTAGCATGCATTTCATTGCCCATATATTACGACTTAAAGCTTGAGGATCCCTGCTTTTGATTGTTATTCTTGAAGCTCTATTTTTGTCTCTTAAGCTAATGTTTTATCGCCTAAACAATGCTGGTGATTACTTTTTCATGCAGACTCTACCTTACAAAAAGATGACTCAACCGGTAGCAAGTCCATAATCACGAATAATAGACTAGCCGAAACAACCACCGAATCAAGGGTAGTTCACGGGTCGGCTGAAATTCTTAAAGAAGGGACTGAAAATGGTTGCGAAACTCCTTTAAATGTCGATCCAGTAGAAGGTGGTGTCGTAGTTTCTAGAAAATATCCAGATCAAGAAGATTCAAGCACTCATATGGAAGACAATAGCTTTCGAACGCCCTCTAGTAAGTTCATGGAATCGATGAACAGTAGTCATGATGATGTGGGCCAGTTTTTATATTTGGAAGGTATTGAATATATAATGTGGTGTACGTATGACGTGCATTTCTACGCTTCTTTTGCACTTCTTGAGCTGTTTCCGAAAATTGAGCTCGGTATTCAGCGTGAATTTGCCAAAGCCGTACTAGCTGAGGATACAAGAAAAGTGAGGTTCCTTGCAGAGGGGAATTGGGGAATTCGGAAGGTGAAAGGAGCCATTCCTCATGATCTTGGAACCCACGATCCCTGGCATGAAATGAACGCATACAACATACACGACACGAGTAGGTGGAAAGATCTGAATCCGAAATTCATTCTTCAGGTCTATCGAGACTTTGCCGCAACAGGAGATTTCTCTTTCGGGGCCGATGTTTGGCCGGCTGTATGTGCCGCAGTCGAATACATGGATCAGTTCGACCGAGATAATGATGGGCTGATAGAAAACGACGGGTTCCCGGATCAAACTTATGACACCTGGACAGTTCATGGTATAAGTGCCTACTGTGGTTCCTTATGGATAAGTGCCCTCCAAGCTGCTGCAGCAATGGCATTACAGCTAGGGGATGTTGCCTTTGCTGAGAAATGCAACGGGAAATTCAGGAAGGCTAAAGCTGTTTTCGAAGAAAAATTGTGGAATGGCTCGTATTTTAACTATGACAGTGGGTCTAGCAGTAACAGCAAGTCTATCCAGGCTGATCAACTTGCGGGACAGTGGTACGCAGCATCTTCAGGCTTGCCGGATCTTTTTGAAGATTTCAAGATTCGAAGTACGCTCCAGAAAATATATGATTTTAATGTCATGAAAATTCGAGGAGGCCGGATGGGTGCCGTAAATGGGATGTATCCAAACGGTAAGATAGACACGACTTGTATGCAATCTCGTGAAATATGGACTGGTGTGACTTATGGTGTGGCGGCTGCCATGATTCATGCTGGAATGGAGGAGCAGGCCTTCACAACTGCAGAAGGTATATTCCTTGCTGGCTGGTCCGAAGAAGGATTCGGGTAAGTTCTAAGATTTCAAGTACGGTTTTCCTAGCTTTATCGACGAAAATTCAGGCACCCTGTTAGGTTGGTCCGAGTTACTAAAGCATCGTTTGCCCCGGACGTTGTTTCAGTTGGGCCAAATACTTTGGTTCCATCCTTGTCTCAGTCCACACGTGATATTTAAGTATCATTCACAATCCCGTCTTAAATTCATTTCGTTGTTTTTCAGATATGCATTTCAGACTCCCGAAGGCTGGACCACTGGAGGGCATTTCCGATCTCTTGTATACATGAGACCGCTCGCGATATGGGGGATGCAACGGGCATTGTCCCCGTCTAAGACTATCCTCGAAGCTCCTGAAATCAATCTCATGGATAGAACACAAACATCCTCTGGAAGTGTAAATCCTTCTAAAAACGAAACCGGTGTAAGGAAGATAGCAAACAAGGTACGGTGCTTTGGCAACGCGGTATTCCACTGTAATTGCTAACATAGTAAGATAGTGTGAATTTCTTTCAAGTATACTGTTTGATTTTCTTGAATCTCTCTGAAATAAAAGTCGGGGAGGATTCAAGGAAGTGGATTTTATATTTGGAGGAAATAATGGGAATTTTTAGATTGCGACATAGAAGCTGTTTGGCCTGTTACAACGGGGATTTTGTATGTTTGATAACATTAATGTTTTTTATACTACAAAATTTTATTTATTTTAAATAAAGTGGAACATAAATAGCATTCATCATTTTTATATTGGAAAAATTAATCTGTTAAAGTTCAACTGCTCTTCCTCTAAAATCCCCTGAATACTTTTTGTGTATTTACCTATAAAATGTGAACTATATAAAAATGCTATGGGAGATCCCATTTCCCTATCAACTCAATATCTAATTTCGTTTTTTTTAATAAAATGAGTTGATCGAATCCAATTAAGCATCATTAGATTATTCTTATTTATAACCTAATATTAATTTATATTTGTTTGCACATCTTCAAATCCGTGATTAAAAAGTAAATGATACAAATACAAAAAAATATCATAAAGCTATATCAAATAATTAAATTTTATCAAGAAGATGACTTATTTAATAAATCTAAATTTGTTTTTTTTTTTGGGAAATATTTAAATAGAGTATGATTTACCCTTATATATATGTTTATATTTAAATTCCTTATTTTATTTTAACACAACTACGATATAGTATTTTGTACGATTCTATGGTTTATGCACATCTAGCAGAGTTTTGCAGTATAAAAAAATGTTGTACATATAAGAAATCTCTTACATTTACAACATGATTTGATAATTCCATAAATTTATCTATAAAATATAATGTTATTCTTTGTAGAATCACCGTTCCCAACAGCAAATAAATCAAGACTAAACTAGCAAGAAAATAACCGAAGTTTTAAAACCTGTTAAGTAAGAGCTTCACTAACTCAGAGACAGAACTTTCACCTTCCCTTCTGCTTTATTCTTCTCTCATTCTCTGATGCAAGTATGTATTTGAATCTCAAAGAGGCGCAAATTACCAATAGTTGGACCCAGGAAACTACTTGGACAGTGGAAGCCGGTAGGCCACTTGGACAGCAGATGCCATGACATCAGCAACAGGTCTTTGGCCAGCTTCTCCTCGATTATCATGCGTCAAAAAAAGCCAATAAAATCTAAACGGGTCAACAATTTAACAAAAACTGAATTATTTGATTCAAAATATGTATAGAATATTAATTCTTTCCTTGATTTTAATTTATTTAAATTTTACCCATACCAGACATTCACCAATATAATTACATAGTTCACGCACATTAATTTGAAGAAGACAACACAACCCCCAAATGCTAACTATTGTTTTCACTTGGGAAATTGATTGCGTTTTGAATAGACAAATATAGATGTTAATATTGCCAATTTTTTTAATATCATACATTGTTTTAAGAATACCATCAAAAATATTTGGTAGTGCATTAAACGAAAATATGATAGTGTTTTAACTTTGCAAGAAACTACTAAAAGTAGAGTCGATCTCTTCAAGATAAACAATGCAACAAAATCATCATCGCTAGCAAAAAGAATCATGCTATTTTAGTATTTGATTGGAGCAAGCACATCGAGTTGAGCTCCAAGCTTCTCCTCGGCAGCCTTCTCTGCTTTAACTCTCAGTTTCGTTAGCTGCTTCTTCTTCTCGTACATCGCCTGAGCTCTTTCTTTCCTCTTCATCTCCAGCTCCTACATAATTGGTATATACGTTATTATATGAGAAAACAGAACCAAGAAAACTTGAGAAAACAAAAGATAAATATCCACAATATATTTATGCCCGGCAGAGATTTTAAAGACCAAAAATCCCAACTGTAAATTTTAACAAATTGTCCGACTCTAGCATAAAAAACACACAAAATCCATCAAGAATTAATGGCAGATACAAATCAGGAGAATGCTTTGAAGGGAATATTCAGAAGATATACACACGAATTTTTGAAATATGAAAAGACGACGAAAATAATATGCAAGTCGTCAGAGTGATGCATTATACGATTTACACATAATTATTTGTTGTACTTGTACACGTCAAGGGCAGACCCGCATATGCCAGAGTTTGTGCAGTCAACTTACCCTGATAATATCATAGTGGTTCCATCCAACCTCAGCCGAGAGTCTACCCAATAAACAGTATTTGTGCCCAGCTTGAAGTCGCAAAACCCTAATTGTTTACAGTCAATATAAAGATACAGGTATGACACTAAAAATGGAAATAGTTAAGAAACTAAAGGAAAATAAAAATATGCTCAGAAATTAACTCACTTGAGAGCATCGGGAATAACCATCCTCTTGATCTTGTCATATGGTGGCGGTACACCCTCGTAAACCTTCAAACGAGCAAGTGCAGCAGCTCCTCTCTTGGTCTTGTGAGGGATCATCCTATAAATATAAGTCACAAGATGGCATAAGCCCTACGGATTATATAGGTCCAAATAATCAAAATACAGGACATCAAGAAATGCAGCTGCTCAAATAACCCAAAGCAAGAAATATCCGCATGCCAAGAGATACAAATTAAGGGCACACACATAATCAGCAGCACTACATAAAGTAGATGCATGTATCAATCTAAATATTCAATGAGCCACTAAGATATGAATATATACAAAAATAAACCATCATAAAATGCATTCACTGGCACCAGAGGTCACATATAGCTTCACATGATTAGAAGGCAAACATACTCCAAACTTTATCAGCATAAAATTAATTATGAACTGTTTTAAATAGCTACCGCAAGCTTTTCCCGGTTATATCTATCAGAGGAAGACGATATCTGCCTGGTAAGAACGATAATAATACACAGTGTAGGACGGAGTAAGGAACCTTCTAACCTCCCAAGCTACTCGCTCCCACGGACTTGACTACCACACAGAACAGTCAATTTGAATGACACTCCAAGAAAAATATTGATCATCATATCAACATAAACAATACTTAAAATTTACAAGGACATCAAAATGAATATCATATTTTTTTGTGTGTAAAAAATCAACTTAGATTATATTCATCCCAAAGAATAAATGGGTATCAGTATATATATGCATCTCTATGAACATTCTCCAGGCACAGACATTGAAGGTGCATTAACAACAAATATAAATGGGCAATCCAATTTCTGAAATAGCAAAACCTTAACATCTAAAAGCATTCAAACTTTTTCTAGACAAATCAGCTCAAAAACACCAAACAGGTATCCTAAAACAAAAAAAAAAAAAACAAAAAAAGAAAAAAACAAAAGAATAACAAAACATCAAATCGTACCCACGTATAGTTCTCCAGAGAATCTTGGAGGGAGCCCGAAAGTGAATGGGTCCATGAGAAGGCTTGGTATTCATGCGCTTACGCAGAAAGCGCAAGTACTTCATTTTTTGGCGCACGAGACCTCCTGAAAGACAGATTTCCTCGCATCGAACAACCACCACTTTTTGGCCATTTAGAAGCTCTTTCGCTATGATGGAGGCCAGGCGGCCGAGCATGTGATGCCTGGCGTCAACCACCACCCTCTTCGCGCAAATCCCCGAACCCGACACCATTTTTGTTTCCACCGGGAGAAATTAGGGTTTGATAGAGGTACGATTTATATGGAGGTGGGTGTGAAACAAAGCCCGTTTTTAATGGGCTATGGATACCATTGTAATTACGGTCTTTTGACTGGATTTATTTTAAAATGTCATAAAATACAGGCCCAGAACCAGGCCCATTTGATTGTCAGTTACAAAATATTTCCTGAGCAAGCTTATATTACATATATATCAAGAGGGTGAAAATGTAAATCTACAATTTGAAGTCCTAGTAACAAAAATGGAGGCAACACCATCCTTATACATCGTGGATACCTGGATTTGGAGGAATGAACTTGTTTACATAAAGAAAATTAAAATTTAATCTCCCATATATTCTTCAAAATTACGGCATTGGTGGTTGCATGCATATGATTTCAAATGTGTAGATTTAATCTTTCATATTCAAAATTCACGAAATTGTCTTCTGTATTTTTTTTAGTTTTGGGGAGGGGAGTTCGAGTTTCGAACCCGAGACCCGTGCTCATTTTGGAGCAGCTTGGTGCCACTTGAGTAATGCTCGTGGCCACGAAATTGTCTTTTGTTATAGAGATTTAACGGGAAATCAAACATTGACCATAGCCAGGAATTAAAAGGTAGAATGTGAGTAAAAAAGACATTCGAAATATCGAAACGAATACAAGAGTCGATCCGAACACACATGAAATTTCATATCATTTTTTATAGGACAAATTTTTTATTAAATAGAGTATAATGAGTACTCAAACCGATTACATAACTTTACAATTCAAGACAAACATGTGATTGAAGAAACCAATCATAAGCAGCCATTCTCCTGAAGAAAATTTTGGAAACTTTTGGTATTATTTTTATTAAAAAAGTATCTTCAATATATGAACGTCCCCGGAGAAATATGGGCAATTTTAATATAATATTATAATAAATTTTTTTTTTCATAAAATGTAGTAGATTGAAAAGATTTAGGCTCTATGGTAATTTGCAATCTTGGTATGCAACTTTAACACTATTCTAAAGTTGCAATCTTGGATTGCAACTTTATAAAATTTTTGTTTATAAAGTTGCAATCCAAGATTGCAACTTTAGAATATTATTTTTTAAAAAATAAACTAAAAATAAAATTTAAATTATTGGTTACAAATTAAAAAAAACAATTCTTTTTATTGGTATTATATTTTATACAAAAAATTAAAACCACATAAAAAATAGTACACGTAAAAATAAATAGATTATTCTTTACATTGAACTCTAAATATTTCCTCCGGTCCCACAACCACGTCTATGTATCAGTCGTTGTGGTCTTCTAGATGGCTCAACTCCATCTACATTCTGTGTTTGTGATCGAGAGGGTCTAATCCCAGCGCTGGACTGTAAAACAGAAACATAACATACTGAGTTAAGGCATTAGCATAAATACATCATTATTAATATGCAAGTGAAATTCTCAAAAAAATTATATTACCTGATCCCAATACATCCTATCAAATGTGTCACGAAATACACGCAAAGCATGTCGAGCAGTGTGTCCAAATCTAAAAAACTAGACCACCTAAATAAAATCGACATGGTAATGTTAGTGCAATAAATTAAAACTAAGAAATATAAATAACAGGTGTAATTATACCTTGCACCATATGGAGGGGTATGAAGTATGAGATCCTCATTGACTATAATTTGGCCTTGTTGTACTCGAGAACCATGAGTATTAGGATGTATACTCTTTATCCTCGTATATGCCCAAATCTGCAAATTTTTTTATTTGAGTACAACGTTAATATAACATAATGTAAGTTTATATATCATTTAATTCAAATAAGAGAGGCTAGTAATTCTTATTACCTGCAAAAGTTGCATTGCACCACCGATGTTTGTTCTTCCTTGCTTGGATGCTTGACATAACTCACGATAAAGGTATGCGAGTACTGCACTACCCCAACTGAACATACGCACTCTTGGAATATCCCGTAGGTGACGGATGTATAGCATAGATACAGAGCTGTCTGATGCATCAGGGCATAACAATCCACCTAACAATAATAGTACACATGATCGTGTGTACTGATGCACTTGATGGTCCAGTATTGCACTAAATGAAAGACGTGAACTTTTGATTTTATCATGCGGGGGGAAAAATCCAAGCCACTGTGCACAATATGCCTGCCATTCTGAAGGGCGCATGCGATTCTCATCCCCACATATGGCATCACCAGCAATCGGTAGTCCCCATATACTAGCTATGTCCTGTAATGTGATGGTCACCTCCCCAACACGAAAGTGGAGCGTGTGTGTCTCGGGTCGCCATCTCTCAACCAATGATGTTATCAAATGGCTGTCAATAACAAAGTGGCCACAGCTATATACTCCATAGAACCCCATTTAATTTAAGGTGCATAATACACGTATATCAAGTGGCCTCGCTTTACACATGTCCCAAAAATTTCCATCTCCACGCCTCACTAGCAACATTTTGTCAATGTCTCCGTGAAATACATCATCAGAGCGATGCACAGACTGCTGATTGAGCACAATAGTGTCAAGTGGACCATATATACTCTGTATATCCATGCTAAAATATAGTGAAATTAATAAGATCAACATAAGAATGAAAAATACATCATTGTCAATGTCTCCATGAAATACATCATCAGAGTGATGTACAGACTGCTGATTGAGCACACTAGTGTCAAGTGGCCCATATGTACTCTGTATATCCATGCTGTAATATAGTGAAATTAATAAGATCAACAGAAGAATGAAAAATACGTAAACATATAATTGAAAGTTTTTTACACTTATCATGGTGAATCGATATTTACAAAAGGCATGACACATATTGATTAGTATTGTCGTTGTGAAGTTTGTCCCTGTTCTTGAGCTCTATGTGCCTGTTGTCTTGCTCGAGCTTGTGGCCAGTCCATTTCATTTGGGATGCGCGAAGTACGATTTCTTCCCCGACGTGCTTGAGTTCTTAGCAAAGGATTATGAGATAATTCGAATGAGGGGGGCGTCCATTATTCTTCTGAGAACAACGACTCAAATACCCTTCGTATGTAGAAGAATAATGTTGCAAGTCATAATATTCACTCACTAAACTTGATGCATTGACACCGAAATGTCGACATGCATGTATAGCATGTGAACATGGAATACCTGTTAGTAATCCTTAGAGCATACAACGCAGCGGAATAAAATATTTTGGATTACTAGAACAATGGATCTATACATAGGGATTCATATCGGATAAAGGTTTACAAAATTCTCACCCTTGTAGCGTGTTTGAGCAGATTCCACGGAGCTGCACCACGTCCAACGCCTCCTCCGAGTCACTAGCAAAACTTGTCTAGTTTTGCCTTAACGGTATCCACACGATCAAATCGGGTGAAGGGATAGTTTAATAACAAGTTGCTAGACAAGTTATTAAACCGGAACAAGAAACACACTCGATTCTAAATCGAATAACTCGTCGGAAATCACACAAGTCCACTTCGGCTATGAAGAAGAAGCCGAGAGCCTTTTGTGATTGTAGGAGGCGGCCGTGTGCTTCTTAGAGTTTAGGTTGATTGATATGAATTGTGTTAATCCCAATTAAACACCTTGCAATCATATTATATATGATTAATTAAAGGCTTTCATAAAGCCTCATGGGCTTAAGCCCATGATTTAATTTAATCATTATGATTATTAATTAAGACTCCTCTTAATTATTTAATTCATCCCATGAATTTAATTTCCCTTCTCGATTTAATCTTTTGTGCGACCCGATAGGATCTTGTAATGTTGGCAGTGACATAAAATCTCATTTTATGTCGCAAGCAAGGAGCGGTGTCTAGCAACACATCGAGGCTACCCAAATGACAAGAATGTCAACGACTCGACATAACCTTTAGAACTTGTGATAATATTAACCATGTAACTTAATCCATTTGTCGTTTGTGTTTAGATTGAGCACGAGTCATGGAATAGTCATACTCGTATATTCAATCTCTATTTCTTGATCCCCAAGTAGAACTAGAATAAACGAATAAGCTCGATATCTCATATCGACTCATTCGAGCATGGCCATGCATTTTAGTTCTCACTTGATCAAGGGCCAAACACATCTCCTGTTATATATGAGGGACAAATCCTATCTCGATCAGTCAACATCCCTCTACATAATTCGTAGTGTATCCAATAGTCGCCTTTATAGATCACCCTGTTACGGGTAACGTTTGACGATATCAAGATACATAACTCCTTATGTTGGGATCTCTAATGATCACAAGTCGTAAGGATTACATACATTATTATCACTATGAGAATTGCATATGACGATCATATAACTATCCATGTTGCGTTCTCATGGTGGGTCTGTCCAGTACATCGTTCTCTAACATGTACCCATGTGTTGATTTGATATCTCATATCAATGAACAATTCATCGATCAACACATACTAGTCTCTACGTATTATCATTATCCCTATTCATGATAATACTTGACTAGGGACATCTTTAAGAATAATACAATATTATTCTAAGGACATTAACATATATATTAATTCACATTGCACAGTTAAAAGAATAATATATAATAATGAATTGCCATTCATAAAATCATAAACATTGTACGTCAAAACAATCATCTAATGATTTGTCTTAGGGCATATCCCAACAATACCAAACTGTGTCCACTTTCCACATGAACATATCTTGGCTCTAAGTTTGACAACATGTGTACTGTTCCCGACACCAGCTCGGACGACCGTTATCACTGAAGCAGTCTGTGCTGTATAATCATATTTCTGGACAATATGTTGCAACGATTCGTGTTGCCAACGAGTAAATTTTTGAAATGCGAAGGTTGTCCATCCTTGATTATTTGAATCATTTGTTGGCACTTCATTCGACGGTCCATGAAATATTGAACGGTTCAGCCAAACGTCAATTGTACAATTGCCTTCACTGGAAGACGACGAGCACCTTTAAGAACTCCATTATACGCCTCAGACAAGTTGGTTGTCATAATACCAGAACGCCATCCACCATCATGTGCCAAAGTCCACTGAGTTTGGTCAATGGAACTAAGATAATTGAAAGCCCCCTCATTATTATTACTGATCTGCTCCATAACCCGATTGAACTTCGTAATTTGATGAGTCGTACCAACCTTCCAGCACATGTCCTTCAACATTACATTTTTAAATTGTTTGTTGAAATTAGAGCACACGTGTCTCAGACAAAAAACGATGTACACCGCGGGGTGGGATAAATGCAGGCATACTTTGAACAGCACGGAGAAGACATTGGTGTCTATCAGAGATAAGACATACACCATCTACGTCACAAAGAATATGTTTAACGATCAGTTCAAGAAACCATTTCCATGACGACATTGTCTCTTCATCTACAATCGCGAAAGCCAAAGGCAGGACCTGCTGATTAGCATCAATTCCAACTGCGATTAACAATTTATGCTTATACTTTGTATACAAATGTGTGCCGTCAACACTTACGACCTTACGACAATGTCGAAACCCTCCTATGCATGGCCTGAATGCCCAGAAAACATATTTGATTATCTTCTGATTACTTACATCAGTGTCGATATAGTCCCACTCAATAATAGTCCCCGCGTTGTGTTGTTTAAGGGCAGACATATATTTCGGCAACTGTGTCGCTGACGTCTCCCATGTGCCATATACCTGTTCTCTGGCAGCTTTCAAACCATGCCAAGCCTTATGTTACGAGATCTCGAACCCATATTTTTCTTTCACGGTCTCTTGTACGAATTTTATCTCATATGCAGGATCCTTCCGAACAAATCCTATCAACAGACTGGCAATTACATTCCGACTCAGGTTATGATGGTCAATCGATTATTCATTCATCAAGCATGTGTGGTCCTCACCGTATTTGGTAATTTTAAACACATTCATTTTCTCTTTATATATACCTCTCACCATCCACCCACAGGGCATGACCGCAGAAGTGTGCCTACAAACCACTTTCCATATTTTTGGTGTGCTCTCAATGACGTGGTACTCACGTCTAGCAACCCGTATCGAGAAGTCCTTAACTGCAGACTGCATATGTGTTTTACTCTTGAACATACCCAACTTCAACTTTCCTTTGACATGGTCATAGAACTTTCCCCAAGAACTAGTTGGAATGACAACAGAGTCATCAGGTACATCCGGAAATGTCGTCAAGAAGAACGGAACGACAGAGAAAAGTTGGGTCCCAGATTGTGTCTCTTGCGGCATTGTTGCTTCAATTTGCTCCTATTGTACAGATGATGGTATATAGTTATGTTGGGACATAGTTTCCAACATCACATCAATTTCTACATCATCATCGCTACAATCATGAATGTTAATTCCATCTTCGTCTGGTTAGGAATCAACATGAATTTCAGGACCAAAAAAATCGGCGCTGGCATAATCATCTCTGTCCTCCTCCCTTGAATCATGAACTTCCCCTTCAGTTCTGTACATGTTATGTCCAACGTTTCCCGAACTACTAGCATAATTATTTCCTGTTCTCATACTTACAAGTCCTTGTGTGACAACCGGTATCTCCAGGTTATGATCATCATTAAGCATTAACATATATGAGCCCCGTTCTTCAGTATATTGAATGTCTGACACATTATTAATGTGTATTTGTTCTGACTCAACATATAAATTGACACCGGCATTTCCAACATCGGGGTCAAAGAAAAACCAAATATCACTGTCTTTTGTAATTTCGAGTAAATGTTCAACTCGCTCAGAAGTATTATTAAATATATGCTTCGTCCACACTTTAAGTGCATATTGTTGGTTATCGTTACTTATCTGATCGTACAGTATCGATAATAACTCAGACATTGTAATTGTTCGTGGCATTCGTATATAACTTATTGGAGGTCGATCATAACTAACAATAATCCCATCGTGTGATATGTGACCACTATAGTATAGCAAAACATCAATTTGACTTCGAACCGACGACATATTATCTACGAAAATAGCACATTAAAATCATATAATTAGTGTTTTATTCATATGTTATAAAAAAATAATTTTATGTTGAACTACTTGTTTAGTCTATTTTTTTTATTTTTTTAATATTTAATTAAATTTATCCAAAAAACATAAGTTTATAAAAAATTATTAAATATTCAGTCTATTTTTAAATTATTAAAAATTTAGTCTATTTTTTTCATTTTTAAATGATATTAATTTAAAAATAAGTAAAAAACGCATATTGGGTATGCGAATTCTACTGTTATCCGCCTGCGAATCTAGCCCAAAATTTACGATTTCCCATCCGTGATTTAAGCAAATAATAATGAAAAACTGGAAAAACATACCTTCAATTTTGATTTTTCAGCTCTAATTTAAGCAAATAATAATGAAAAACTGGAAAAACATACATTGAAATTCTTGTTAGCAAAACCTATAACATAACACAAAAATTAAAGTAAATGCAATATATATTCAAAAATATGTAAAACTTAAATTTTCAAATACCTTTGATGAAGTTTTTGAGAATTCTTGTAGTAGTAATCTTCCAACAAAAAATTATGATACGGATTTTTGGGATGCTTGCGTTGGTTGAAAGCTAAGAGCAGAAGCAAGGAGGAGGGGATGGGAAGAAAGAAGAGGCTCTCGGAGGGGTCATTTATTCACCGAGTGATGACAATAAAAGTTGGCAATAAAATTTGCTTTCTCGTGAAGGTACTTTCCAGCCTGGGTTTGCAGAGAATTCGCATACCGAGATTGCGAATTCTCTTTAAATTCGCATTCTCGGTATGCGAATTTAAAATTATTATTTTTTTAAAAAAATAAAATTTTATAATTCGCAAAGCGGGTATGCGAATTTAGGTAAATTCGCATACTGGGTATGCGAATTATCATAGAATTGTAAAGGTTTTCAAATCATGGTATTTCGTGAATTTTTTTTCATTTTTATTATATTTAATTAAATATGATAAGTTTATGTGAGAATGAAGGCTTAAGTACTCGTATTTATCTCGTATTGCAAGGTTCGCATACTTTTACTTATATAGTTATATTGGAAAAGCAGAAAATGTATATATGTAGAAATAAATTAAGACCTGATAAAAAAACATCGAAATGTATAATAATAATAAAATAATAATAAATGTAGATTTTGAAATACACTTCTGCGTAGAGGGATCAAAACAAAACGGTCACGGTAAATATTCAATATTTATTTATTAAAAAAAAGTATAGGAAATTTAAATATTTCGTTAGACATAATTAAGACATGATCATATGCCACTATTTGCATGGATAAAACTAAATATTTGCTTCTCTTGATATCTCATTAGCTCAACCGTCAACTTATGTATGCATTTGGATGTTTAAATGTTTGTGTGCACTTAGAGGAAAATGAAATGCTTTTTGATATCACTTAGAGGAAAATGAAATGCTTTTTTTTGAGAAAATGGATGTTTAAACTTGTTTGGTGTTTGGGGGAGCACCTTGCCTTCGTTGTTTGTGAGAAAAAAATCGAGTTGGGGCATGATAGGTGTAGCTCAGTGTTTGCTGTATGTTTTGACTTTGCTTTGTCATGATTCTTAAATTGGTGTTTGCTGGATATTAATTCTTACCTCAATTCATTGACTTTGCTGTAAACTCATGGCACTGAATTAATTATTAAAGTGTTTGCTGGACATTAATTAAATCTAGAAATTTTTAGCCCTTATCATATGCTATAAGAGATTGAGGAAAATCTACCTAGCACCCAAAAGATTGTTCCAAAAAATTCTGTAATTGAAAATGCCGACAGAGACTATGGAGCTTTCATGCTCTTTTCTCTTCTTTACAGTTCAATATTCCTTCACTGTCATCTTTGGATTGTGGTCACTAGATGGTGTTTCTTGGTCGCATCTACAGTAACCATGTTTTTTATTTATTGCTCAGCTTTGACACTTAAAAGCATAATTTACTAGGAGTTTTATTTGGAATCTGAAAACTTACAACTCTTCGGCTCAGATCTGAGGAGTGCGTGTCAATGAAGCTTTTATGCGATCTCGAATTTATTGGACGCTGTTGAAGTGATATTTGCTTTTAAAAAAAAATTCACAAATAGAAATAAATGTTTGGTTTTCATAAACATGTTATGGTATTATTCATATTGACCTAATATTTTTTAATTTAAGTTCTTCCATTACAAAATAATATTTAGAATTTTAAAACATGTTGTTTATCGCATCTAAGTTTGTTTAGGTGCTGGAGTTTATCCATGTAGACATCATGGTTCCCTTTTTCCTTCGATAAGTTATTAAGACTTTGGTCATCATTCAGATTTTTCGCGATTGTCATTCTATAGTTTTTATAATTTATTACAGTTTTATGCTGGAATGTGGATTGTGGTGCATACTGTCATGTTCCTATACATGATAAGATGGTCGTTTTCTGCACATGAGCTGAACATTATGGATTGGTTTCTCAACTATGTTTTTCGGATTTTCTTTCTAGCTTATCGCATCTAAGTTTGTTTGGGTACTGGAGTTTATCAATGTAGACACCATGGTTCCCTTTTTCCTTCTATAAGTTATGAAGACTTTGGTCATCATTTGTATTTTTCGCAATCCTCATTCTATAGTTGTTATAATTTATTACAGTTTTATGTTGGAATATGGATTGTGGTGCATACTGTCATGTTCCTATACATGAAAAGATGATAGTTTGATATTACATAGTCCATCTTTTGTGGTGCTGATTGTCGTTCCGTTTTTTTACACTCTCTCAGGCTTCATTCTGCGAAAGCACTTCAGCTACAGAGGAGTGGAACCTATTGGAAATTCAAGTTCTTTCCCAGATTAATGTTGATCATGAATCTCGTTAGAGTTTTTTGGGGGTGCACATTGTCACATATTAGCATCCTCTGTTGCTATATGCACCATCTAAAAAATACATCATGTCTGTTGAAAACACAAATGATTATTGTCTGAGCCTTTTCGGTTGTCCAATTCTTCCCGAGGTCGCATGATTCACTTTTGCCAACCTGCAGATACATAAGTTGATTATGAGAATGTCTAAAGAAACGGAAAAGAAATATTAATGTAGACACTGTCAAATAACGTACAATAGAATCATGGCTTATTGTGGGAGAGTCTTCTTTAATGATAGAGGCAGATGCAAGAATGTAATTTGTATTTAATGTAAATTCTCTGAAGATACATAAGACTTCTCCACATTTTAATGAATTGCTGTATTGCCTGTCAAAGTTTTTGTTTCTTACTTTACATCTAATAATGGTACGCATACCATTTCTTTTTTCCAATATCAATATTTTAATCTTCTTATTTTTATATATTTCAAAATACCCCTTACTATAATTAAAACACGTTATAATTGCTTTGCTTTTTCGAAGCAACAATACTTTGTGCATGTGTAATTATTTACACACAATGTGTGCGCATAGTATTACTAAGATTATACTATCTTCGAGGTTTTTATATCCTTCAAAAAATTAAAACAGGCACGCACAAAGAAAAAAAAAATGCCACTAAAAAAATTATTCAGTTTTTGGCTTTAAAACATTTGTCAGCTATAATGTTTCTCTCCCTTTGTGACAATGTGTGACGTTTTTTAAATGTGATGCATATGTATTTAATAAATTCTTCCACTTAACATTAAAGACAATCCTTTTTACTTGAGAGGGATTGCACACTAGGTTTCCTCAGCAACTACCTACCAACTTTTAAAAGTTGAACTTTACGATCAAAACTGGGTACAAAAAATTGTTTAATATAGGTCTGCTATCTCTTTTCGTCTTGCATTTTCGGTTCGGCTTGGAGCAAATGTGTGTTAGCTGAGTGATTGGTCCCTTCATTATTTGCTCACGGTTTGTTTTTTGCTTTCCGTAGCAATGATCGGATCCATCTATAAAGGAAAATCGATGAGAATATTCTTCTACTTTAATTGCTTTTCCCTACAAACCTGATGAGTCACCACCGTTTGTGTCCTGTTCATCCTGTGTGCCGACCTTTTTACCATATCTGGCACATTTTGAACGTCTTGCTCATAGTTTGGTTTCCACTAATGTTCTCATGCTGTCCTCCCCCCGATGTTTCTTTAGGCCCAGCTGTAAGAACCCGATTTTTCCAACCAAGTCAATAACTAGAGTTTTGGTCTACTCGTTACAAGGTATTTTGGTATGCTCAATTACTATGAATTTAGTAAAACACAACTACTTGAAAGATAATATTATAAATTAAAGGATAATATTAAATTGTATAAAAGATAATATTTAGTTTATATGATTTAATCTTGTAGAGTTTGAAAACAATTCAAAGTGTATAGATAATTAAAAATACTACTAAGAGACAATGATACCTTGACCATCTTAATCTACTAGGTAATTGAAAATTTATGAATAACTAAGCTTACACTTTATTCAATGAATTAGCAGAGTAAACTTTGAAGCCACAACTTCAAGCATAGATTTTAAATACCCCACCTTGTTCCTTACGAAACTCACCACCTTCAGCCAATAATTATAGTTTTGTTTCTCTTAAATTCTTTTATTCAAAGTTCAGCAAGTAACCTTCGAATTCAGCAGCCTTTAAGTGTCCAAAATTTTCACACAGTATACACACAGTGAGGGTGTCGAACACTGTTCATATTAGGAGGAAAGAATTCGTCGTCTTCGCACCCTAAATCGTTCAAGCACGTCTATACTCTCAGTAAGTGGGCTTTTGTTAAAATCATTCTTTCGTTGTTAAATCATAAGTATGTGTTTTAAAATCCAATCGTTATGTGAACTATTTTCAAATTATGAATTCTGATCTTTGAAATCTGAAGCACTTTAAATATCGAAATCCAATTGGTAAGGAATTTCGAATTCTGTTTCTGACCCTGATGCGGTGGGATTATAACCGTTTTCTGACCTGATACGGTGGTTAACCGTTGTTCTGGGAAGTCCAGACCCTTTATTCGTGGGTGATCCGATGTTCTGACCTCATCTCTAGGAGGGTTATTTCTAGAGAAGTGATATCAGTACCATGAGGAAACTAGATGATTTATTGTGCTTACTTTATTATATGGTATGAGATTCTGATATGACGTTTATGTTCTGTTCTGGCTCTGAGGAGAAAATTCTGTTAAAGTTTCTGTTCTGTTCATATCGGTTCTGTTCTGATTTTTTATACATGTTTCTGAAAATTTATTATATTGATACGATGTGTCACATACGATTGTCCCCCACTTGCTGAGTGTTTTCCAAAACACTCACCCCTTACTCTACCTTCCCAGATAAAGACGAGGAAGAAATTGACGCTGAAGAAGAACACCAATTTTGGGGTTGGTGATCCACTGCGTTTCTATGAATTAAAGACATCAATTTTTGTTTAGTTAGGATTTCATTAAGTTATTCAGTTTTAAGACTTTTAAAGTTTGATTATGCAATTTAAATTCGATTGTAAAGACAATTATTTGTTTTTTATGGAATATAGACTGGTTTTTTTTTCACTGAATATGGTATTACGAGGCTTATTGATTCCAAGTTGCTATTGGGAATCAATGCCGGTGTTATCGACCCCGGTCTCGGGGCGTGACACCAGCAAGACCCATTACTTCGCATCTTCGTTGTTGGCTAACAATGTCAGAAGTAGTGCCCACCAACGTCCACGACACTCAGGAAGGCCGTGCTAACTCAACTCCTCGCCGCACGAACCCTGCTTCGTCTTTGCTGCGTATATTTCGTTTCTGCCTCAACGTTTTTGACTGTACTGGTTCACTCGAAGTTACAGTGTTTGGAAAAGAAGGAGACCTAATAATTGGAATGTCTGCGCAAGAATTCTACAACAAAACTTTGCAGGTCATATCAATATACCTTTATGCTCCATGACATTATCAAAAAACTCTGCAAACTATTAAATGACTCAATGTTTGCTTTGTGCCTTAGGAGGGGAAGCCTCCAATTGCTCTTGTTAGTCACGGGTTGAAAGATCGAGAAGTATTCATGAAGATTCGTTCAAACCTATTCAGCGGGCGCAATGCGAATGAGTCCATCATGTATAGCTTACTAGCTATGGAAAATGTTGACAAGCTTGCCGCATCTGCCCCACCGCCAACACCAAGCCCCAAGAAATATTTGGCTGGCACTATAGCTTCTACCGACGAATTAGAAGGTACGTTCGTCTTATTGGCCATTTGTTTTTCCATTCATCTTGGTCTCGTGCGATTCTACACACAAGGTATCGTATGTTATTCAGGGATCGCAAAGGCGACAAAAAGGAAACTCGATTTTGGTTCGCCCATCACCACACCAGCCGAGGACCTTGTAAGCGTTGGTTCAGGGACACCAGTGGATGTTTCTGATATAGGTTGTCCTTTTCAAACGAGAAAAAAACACAACACATGCAATAGGCTTTCGATATGAAATCGACGAATTTATTTTACTTATCCTTGAATGTGATACGCAGGGGATGGCTCGATTCGGAGACGCCTTATAAAATGGGGAAAAACAAGATTGGGGGCGACAGTTTGACGTACGAGCCAAGTGAGTGGTTGCTGCCAAATCAATTGGCCGAAGGTACTTCATTGACGAAATTTCATTCTAAACTATAGTTTTACTTTTACAGCAATAAATAATATTTAAATCTCATATTCATGTCTATAAGATCCTTTCACATCTTTGAATTTAATAGATCGGACAAAAGTCGACATACCTCTACTCGTGAAGTCAAAAAAAGGTAATCCTCATCGCATGACACATAAATCTAGATTGGCCCTCAACAATAATTGACCTACTTTACTCTGTCTTTCTTTGGCATGAAAAAAACTTCACTATCAAAAGTACATCTATCTATGTAACCCAAGAAAATAATTATGCAGTTGGAGATGATGAACAAAAACAAAAAAGAAAGAGGTTTTTGCATCGAGTTATCATTGATGATGACTACTCAGACGACGACCTCAATGTTAGTCAGAAGCTACACCAAGATGAAAGCCATGTCGAAGGTTATTTCCCTCTGTTGCATGAGCATCTATCAAATATCATCTGTTTCATTTTTCAGGGGTTCTTGTACAGACATTAACGAGTTTAATTGGTTGTACAATGCAGGTGCTGCTAACGAAGAGACCAAAACAAAAAGGTCCGCAAGGGGAAGAATCATTAAAGCGAAGAAACTTGACTAGCCGTCCGATGACATCTCCTGCCACCGAACACATATTTGCTCTATAATGAACCATCATCATTTTGAAAATCTCTTTTGTTTTGTTTTGTGGTCTGTTATGTATCACTTTTATTGTGCTATCGGATATCATCTACTGCAATGATGCACTTTTGGTGATGACTTTTGTTATGGGTTATGTTGGGCCCTGCTGGGAACTAACAATCTGATGGATGGATGCGCTGCTTGTTTGTGGTTATATAGTGATCGCTATCTATGCTTTATTTAATATAGGATATTAGCGAAATTTGTGTTGCTTTTTCTGGCTGTACTCAATGTTGAACACTTTAAATTTTCATTCCATACTAATATGAATAACTCTCGGGATGACAAATCATTATTTTACGTTGTTGAAGTTAGATCTTATTGGATATTGTTTTCATTGTTTAATAGAAAAAAAGACCAACTGCACCACGGTGCCAAAATTAACTAGTATAATAATAAATGTGGATTTTGAAATACACTTCTGCGTAGAGGGTTCAAAACAAAACGGTCACGGTAAATATTCAATATTTATTTATTAAAAAAAAGTATAAAAAATTTAAATATTTCGTTAGACATAATTAAGACATGATCATATGCCACTATTTGCATGGATAAAACTAAATATTTGCTGGACTGAGTTTGCTATATCTTCCGCTGTAACCCTCGCTTCTCCACCAATCTGCATGCATAAAATATCATTAATTAATAATTTTTCAATTGAAGATATATGAAAAATTGTGTTCTTATTTAGAAAAATTTCGTTCTTTTAATTCATTAGTATTTAATAATATTTAATTAATCCAATTCTATAATATCAGCAATCATTAAATTAAAAATGTTTTTGAATATTATAGAATTTTCTCAAGTTGTTCCTCCTTTGCGAGGTATCTCAAGTAGAGTACCTACATCAAGATTTCAATTTTCAAACACAATATCCAAATTTTAAAACTAGTACATCAAATAGAATAGCATTTCAATCCCAGGTATAACTCTAGAATTTCTTGCATAATCGACACAAGATTTGTAACCGATATTAAAGTTCAGAAAAGTACCTTAACATTGAAAGAATAGAGAACAGTTTGCTCAATAGTTGTAATATTGGTGTGAAGAATATTAAGCTGCAAATCTTCAAGCGAAGCAATCAACTTAATAAGCTGGCCAACCCTTCTTCTTGATAAGATCTTGATTAAAGCGTCAAACCCTAAAAGTTTCACTTCAACATCTGCCAAGCATGACTTACTCTCACCTGTTTCCTCTTGCAATCCAGATTCATATTCAAGAAGCTTCACTTGATGATCGTTTGGAACGCCCACCGCAGGAAAGTTCAATGGCGGTTGAGGCGTCTGAACGCCAAGGGATGTCTCTCCATTCATTCTCTGGCCGCCATCCCCATAAAGCCGCCTTCTTTTCTGTGATTCGAGGCATTGAAGGAGTTGTTCTAACTCCCTCACAAATTCAATGGCTCCACCAATTATCGAAGCTTGATCACCCTGAGAATTATAACACGATGTACAAGGGTTAAAGTTTAAGCTGTTAGAAATGAAGGGCATTTTTCATATTTTTAAGGCAACTAACACGATAGTACTAAAGTTTATATTTAGAGATTAAGGGTATTTCAAATATACTATAACTAACATAAAAAATCATAGATTATACTCGAAATTTTGATTACCCTTTGGACGTAAGAACTAGGCATGAGAGACCTCAAGACGCGAAGATGCTCATTCATTTGCTTCCTTCGGTTCCTTTCAACCGCGATATGCGTCATCCTTTGGCTCTCAACTTCTTCGCTTGTCTTCAAAGTTCTTGGCCTCTTTTTTTTGCTCTTGCTACCACCTTCTATTAGTGGACTTTTTTCAAGATTTTGTCCAAGAAACCTTAACTGCACCGAAGCATTATTTTCGGTATCAACCCTAGTTTGATCATGTCCTATTCTTTCTTCACTAAACCCTTTGTAACTTTCTTGACTTTCCCCTATATTTTGAGGAGCCATTAAGGAGAGATGATGATCCTCCTGCAACTTGTCGTTCAGAACTGGGAACTTGAGGAAGTAAACCGGATCCATCCCGGTTTCTTCCTCACAGTTTTTGGCTTGATTTAAGGCCAACTTAGGGCCAAAATCTGCAAACTGCATCACATCTGCAAAACTCAACTTGTCGAATGAAGATGAACCACAAAAATTCAACGGTGGAGAAGGCTGTGGTGGCAACGATTGAGTCGTATTTATCATGTAATCCACCATTTGATTCGTATTTTGATCAGTGGATGTTTCTCCAATTTGTTGCTTCATTAATTCTTGATCATGAGTTTGAGCTTCAAGAGAATAGTCAGGTCCAGGCAGATTTCCCTGCAAAATATTTGCTTGTAAGTAAAACAACATGGCCATAATCACCACAGAAAATACACCCTTTAACAGCAACAAGATTTTCAAACAAATCAATAAAATAGATTGGAAAAATTAATCCAAACACGTCTTTTGTTTGATGAAATGCTAATTTTGTCAATATATATATACGTACTCACACGAGCGTGTGCATATATAGAGCATACCGGGTAGCTCCCATCTTTTTCCATTATATACAACTCGACTGACTTTTACCCACGAAACCCTAGTGAGCTCAAACCATGAAAAGGGACAGTCCTCGACAATTTCTTTTACAGCTATGGTCCACCATCCTGAATCATATGAAAAAAATTTGATCAAGAAACAAAACTTAAAATTTAAATCAAATAATTTGTACTTGGACATATCATATAATGACAAAAATAATTAATTATAGAAGCATATATATGAAAGAGAAATAAAGACAAAAATGAGTGAATCATACCTCAAACCTTCATAGAAACACTAGTAAAAATCAGAAAAGTGAAAAATGAATAAAAGGGTCTTGTTTTTCTGTGTGGAAATAACTGATATTTTATGTACTATTGTTACATATATTGTCTGAAATATATGATGAAGGAAGCTCATATTATCTTGAAAGATGAAGTACTTGGACTCTGACTTTATACATGTACAGTTTTGCAAGATATATAAATGTGGAGAGGAGCCTTTGGATTAATTTCAACCTCACATAAAAAAAATCACCTCACCTTTTTCACCTCTTTCATTAATGTGTATCACAGGTTACCACCTTCTTTTTCATGACTGTTTTAATTAATTAAACGCTCAAGATTGAAATGTATTTTTCAAAAAGCTTGAATCTTGAAATGGAGAGATATATTATGTGTATTGGGTTTTGGCTTCTATCCATATTCCATATTAACCAAATTCAATAAGAGGAGCTTCCAGAAATTATGTTGATCTTTTGGTGAAAAAAATATCTTTATTTCATTAATTCACTCTATAACATATATAAATTTGTACTGTATTATCAAACAATAATAAATTATAAAATGTGATTTTGGTATTTTGATGTGTTATTTTTTTAAAACAAAAAATCCTTTTTGTTTTCATTAATTTTTCACTCTAAATTGTGATATGTTTAAAGTTTAAATAACATCGTAGCCACTTAAAATGTAAACAAGAATCGCATGCACCTATTACTGGTTATAATTATTGTACCAACAGCGATCAAATGATCTGGTTTGTGACATACTGATAAGAATTAGAATCTGTATGTTTTTAACGGTTTTCAACAAATACGGAACAAATTATTACTTTAAAAAGTGGCTGAAAATAAATCAAGACCATAGTATGAAGCATAGTAATTGTTTGATTCCAATTAACTAAAACAACATATAGCACCATTGAATGCATTGTACAAGGTTATATAATTCAAATAGTATCAACTAGGTAAATTTTAAAAAATGGTCCCATAGAATAGGGGTCTTTGCAATACTAATCCCATACATTTAGAACTAATCAAATATAGTCGCATGCAAATTATTTTCTTATAAAAATAAGTCCCAAAGTTTTTTTTAATCAATACAAGTCCCAAACTTTTGTTTTTAATCAAAAGTGGTCTCAAAGCCTCCTATTCAATTATGATACCACATTTGTTAAAAAAATATATTTGTAGGACTAAATTTGTTAAAACATTTATGTCAGACTATTTTTATTAAGATAATTTCTGTGGGACTATATTTGATTAAACCTAAAAGTTTGGGAATAATATTGGAAACATCAATATTCTATGGGACCAATTTTTAAATTTACCTATTAAGGTAATCCTAAATCCAACTCTGAAATGAACAAATAATACAATTACATCTCATCGTCAAATTTATTTCTATAGGTATTGCTTAATAATATTTTGTTTATCAGCAAAATATTTCATTAAACAAAATTGAAGTAAAGATGTACTTGACCAAAACCGAAAGAAAATCTTATAAGAAGTTCATGACTCAATTATACAACTAAAGGCCAAAAACAACTTACAACTTCCTAATCACAATAAATTCTAAAAAACCTAAATAATAGAATATTATATTCCAAAACAATTACGTAAAATCATATTGTCAATAAAAGTGCCCCCAATCAATCAATTGGAAATAAGAAGCAATCAAAAATAAAAAGTTTGAGGGTGTTGTGTCTTTGATCCAAGTCCACATAGTTATTTTGATATTTTCCACTACTTATTCAATTTCTGGTGTCTTTCCTTGAAAAAACAAACTATATCTTTGTTTCCAAATAGACCACACTACGCTTAATAACAAAACTATGTAAGGAAACGATTAAGCAGCAAGATTTACATCATTTGAAGATGAGGCTTCAGTTTTTTATTGGTTGTCTACTCGTCGAGATGAACATATGTTAAGATCACATCACAATCACGACAAAATCTAACTTATAATCAAATTTATTAAGTTTCTATTATAGAATGAAATTTCTATTGTGCCCAAGACACCTGAAAATAAAGAGTAAGCATCATATATATACAACGAACACCAAAATTTACGTAGTTTGGCAATCGTCTATGTCCACGGGAGAAAACACAATGTATTGATATTTTCAGACTAGAATTACGTTAACTCTCGGATCACCTCATATTTCACAGATACAGAAAAAGGAACTTAAATTGTTAGAGATAACCAGATGATGATGATTTACAGAGAATGGATTGAGGTGTTTATATAGGCATGAAACCCTCAATGAACATCTTCAAGTTGATGTTGTACTCCTCCATTGTTGATTTCCAAGGTGTGTTACTGTCCAACCGTCCAAGCCTTCATTTGTACAATAACCTTTTGGAAATGAAGCCAGCAGCCAACAATTTCAACAGAATACCATGATGTTGTAGAGCAACCAAACAAGAAAGAACATAAGTCTCTTTTAAACTAGACCAAAATGTTGTAATAAATTATGAGATGGTACCTATTATCATCAAAATAATTGGAAAATTAAGTATAAGGCTCCTGGAATGATTTGATTGATTTTGATTTCAAATCATTAATATAAATCCATTCAAATTATAGGTGTTTTAAAACCGAAGTTGACAAGGAAAAAAGCAACACACAACAGCAATAAAGGCCACACTATAAAAAAAATAGTCAACAAAATCGACAAAAAAATAAAATAAAGAGGTGCAAATTGTTGCTGGTCAGGAAAATATAACCATTGAAATTGAAGAGTAGAAAATTTGCATTCACACATAGAAGAAGAGATATTATAAATAAAAAGGATACAAAAAAAAGTACAATTGTTAAAATGTAAAAGTTTTTTTTTGAAGAAATGTGCATTTTCAAAAGTTGTCAAAATTTTAAATATACACACATTTTTATTTTACAGTCTCAACTAATTTTATTTCAAATGGAACTACTCCCACATCAGAGGTGGAACAAGGATCTCGGGTTTTTGGGGCTGAATCGAAAGTTGAATTTTATCCGTTTACGGATATGCTCACTTCTCGAAATATTTGTCATAATAAAACTAAATTAACACTCAAAATCCTAAATATTCATGTTTAGTATTGCAATAGAACTAAATTGTTTAGACGCAATTCATTTACTTCCAAATGATTTCATGCACCGTATTAGATACTAGTTAATTTGGCACCACGCAAGGCGTGGTGCCAGTGAGCTTATAATCTGGTATATATGTCCAATAAAGCGTCGACACAAGTTCAACAGACAGTTCTAGAGAATAAAAAGATAGTTCATAAGCATTGAACATACAAAATCGTACGTGTATAAAATCAAATAGGTTGGAGTAAACAAAAGTCTTCCCCAACAACACACCATAGCAAGAGTTGTCATATGATATCCTTGTAGGGCCCAATAGACTATCTAAACAAAAGTCATCTACGAAACAGTAGTAGATGACATCAGATATCACAATAAAAGTAAATCTCAATGAACTCCGAAAAAACAATCAAAAGTTGTTCGCAAGAGTTTTCAAAATGACGATGGTTCATTTCATAATGCAGATATGTGTTCGGTTTCTCATAGCAGTAGCGAGCATCTCATAAGAGGAATTATAGTTTATATTCATTGTTGTAGTTGCATTGTTATTTTAGGATATTGCTCTTATATTACTTGCTATGGCCTCATGATTAATTAATCATCTTACTTTTATAATTATTTATATACTTTCTGCCAAAATGAATGTAAATGTGACATCCCAAATTATTATCAAACAAGTAATATATAATTATCATAATTTAATATTTTCTAATTTTGTTGATATAATCTCCTTGTACAATAAGGGAAATTTTGATGCCAAACATCATAACAAAGGTAACCGAGAACAATCACATATTAGCAACGGGTCGTAGGTAAGCCAAAACTCAAAATGTATACAAACAAGCAAAACTGACGACCTGTAATCTACCAAAAATTCATTATGTCGAATATTTTATAACAAAATATTATTAAAGTTTGCCACAACGAAAACTTATTTTTAACTCTTTTTTTTTTAAATAAGTTCACATAAAAAGTATTATTAAAGTTTGCCACGACAAAAATCTATTTTAAACTATCTATTTTTTTTTTAATTCATACTTGACAAAATCAACAAGGCTTTTTCTAAATAAAAAAAAAGGAAACATTTTAAATTTTAAAAATTGAGATTAGAGGGATGCACTATTGGGTCAAGGGTTTTGATATAATCTCCTTATACATTAGGGGAATATTTGAACAAAGGTAATACCATATATCAACAATAGATTGTAGGTAAGCAAAAAAATCAAAATGTACATAAACAAGCAAAATCGACGACCTGCAATCTATCAGAAATTTATCATGCCGAATATTTTAAAAAAATACAAAAATAAATGAAAAACTAAAAGAAAAAGGAAATAAAATAATTTTTAAAAATAAAAAAGCGACGGCCGTATATCACAGGAACAATAACCTATTGAACAAATAATAAATAACAAAAAAATGAGAAAAAAGGGAAGGGCAATAACCTATTGAACAAAATTATAAATAACAAAAAAAAAAGAAAATAACAAAAAAAAAGAAAATAACAAAAAAAAAGAAAAGAAAGTGCAAAAAGGGAAGAGGTTACTGTTCATTGGAACAGTAACCTCTTCCCCACTTATATATATGGTAAAAATCTATTTTAAACTATCTATTTTTTTTTAATTCATACTTGACAAAATCAACAAGGCTTTTTCTAAATAAAAAAAAAGGAAACATTTTAAATTTTAAAAATTGAGATTAGAGGGATGCACTATTGGGTCAAGGGTTTTGATATAATCTCCTTATACATTAAGGGAATATTTGAACAAAGGTAATACCATATATCAACAATAGATTGTAGGTAAGCAAAAAAATCAAAATGTACATAAACAAGCAAAATCGACGACCTGCAATCTATCAGAAATTCATCATGCCGAATATTTTAAAAAAATACAAAAATAAATGAAAAACTAAAAAGAAAAAAGGAAATAAAATAATTTTTAAAAATAAAAAAGCGACGGCCGTATATCACAGGAACAATAACCTATTGAACAAATAATAAATAACAAAAAAATGGGAAAAAAGGGAAGGGCAATAACCTATTGAACAAAATTATAAATAACAAAAAAAAAAAGAAAATAACAAAAAAAAGAAAAGAAAGGGCAAAAAGGGAAGAGGTTACTGTTCATTGGAACAGTAACCTCTTCCCCACTTATATATATGGTAAAAATAATAAATAACAAAAAAATGGGAAAAAAGGGAAGGGCAATAACCTATTGAACAAAATTATAAATAACAAAAAAAAAAAGAAAATAACAAAAAAAAGAAAAGAAAGGGCAAAAAGGGAAGAGGTTACTGTTCATTGGAACAGTAACCTCTTCCCCACTTATATATATGGTAAATTAAACTCCATATATTAGTTTAATTAGCTGTCATTTAGCTGTAATCCTAAATATTCATGTTTAATATTGCAATAGAACTAAATCCGAAGATATTCTCCATGGTATCGTCTGTTCCTGAATCCAATCAACCTCATTTAGACGTTCCGTCATTGATGATCCACTTAGTCATTATTTCCAACATCACTCCGATAATCCGGCGCTATCACTTGTTTCTCAGACACTCACAGGTGATAATTACTCTTCCTGGAGCCACGCTATGATTATCGCTTTATCCGTCAAGAACAAGCCAGTGTTTATTAGTGGCACAATTACTAAACCTGTAGACACCGATCCAAACATTTCCTTTTGGATCCGATTAACAATGTTGTCATCTCTTGGATCTTAAATACCATTTCGAAGGACTTATCTGCCATTATTTTGTTCGCCGAATCTGCATCTGATATTTGGAATGACCTTCGTGAACGCTTTCAACAGTCTAATGGTCCGAGAATTTTTCAATTACGTCGTGAATTAATCAATCTCACTCAGGCTCAACAGAGTGTAGGGGTTTATTTCATGAAGCTCAAAACTCTATGGGATGAATTATCAAATTTTAGGCCTTCTTGCACTTGCGGCACATGCACGTGCGGCGGAGTCAAGGAACTTGCCTCCTTTTATCAGACTGAATATGTTATGATGTTTCTCTTGGGTCTTCATGAGTCATTCACCCAAATTGTGGCCAATTATTGCTATTGGATCCTTTACCTCCAATTAACAAGGTCTTCTCTCTGGTATCCCAAGAGGAACGACAACGCTGCATTGGTTCTTCATCTGTTGCCACTCCTATGTCTTCTAACAATATGACTTTTGCTCTTAAGGATAATTCTTTTCGCTCTACGAGAACTGGTTATGATTCAACCACAAAATCTAGGGGTCCTAAGAAGGAGCGCCCATATTGCACTTGATGTGAAGTTCATGGTCACACAGTTGCTATAAAATCCACAGATATCCTCATGGCTTCAAAACACGTCCGAAACAGTATTCTGACCATACACCTGGTGCTTCCTCTGTTTCAGGTGTCAAGGTGAACCATGTCTCCACTCCGGAATCTTCTGCTATATCTCAGGATGCTGGTTTCTTCAAATCCTTGAATTCCGATCAATTCCAACATTTAATGGAAATGTTTGCCAGTCACTTATCCACCACTACTGATGCAACTTCATCAACTCCAGAGGGTCCTTCCTTTGCTACAGGTACCTGTATGTCAGTCTCTTTAACATGTCATTCTCCATCTCATCACATTAGGATCATGGATTCTGAGGCTTCCATATATATTTGCTCCGATGCTAATGCCTTTTTAGATATGAAGGCTCTCCAAAACTCCACAGTCACTCTCCCGAATAGTGCTACTATTCCAGTTCATGCCTATGGTGATATTCATCTCAACTCACTTATTTTTGAAGGACACCTTATATGTTCCACAATTTAGTTTCAATTTGCTCTCGGTGAGTGCCTTGACTGCTGATTGTACTCTCACAGTTCATTTTTTCATGACCACTTTACTATTCAGGAGCTGTCTACCCGGAGGATGGTTGGCAGGGGTGACAAGGTTGGGCCGTTGGGGGTCTTTATCTCCTATGCATTGACTCCGGCACTATGCCTCTCACTGCTGCATAAGGCCTATGCTCACATTTAGCACAATCGCCTTGGCCATCCTTCCCTAAAACTGTTAGAAACTTTACAAAAACATTTGAATTGTGATTGCCTTGAATTTTCTTCGAAGTCTCCGTATTATTTTTGTCCATTAGTCAACAGCGTAGATTACATTTCATTTCTCACAATCATATGTCTAAACTTCCTTTGATTTAATACATTGTGACATCTGTTGTCCTTACCATGTTTCTGCCCACACTAATGCTCGATTTTTCGTTACACTGTTGATGATTGTACACACTTTACTTGGGTATTCATGATCAACCATAAATCTGATGCAATCTATGTTATCCCACGGTTTTTTCACATGATTTGCACTCATTTGGCACTACCATTAAACAATTTCGTTTTGATAATGCTAAAGAACTCGCTTTCACAGATTTTTTTGCTCAACATGGTGTGTTGCATCAATTTTCCTGTGTGGACCGTCCTCATCAAACTCTGTTGTTGAATGTAAACACCAACACTTGTGAATGTTGCTCGGTCATTATACTTTCAGTCTCGGGTTCCTATTCAATTCTGGAACGAATGCATTCTCACTGCTACGTCTTGATAAATAGGATTCTTTCTCCCTT
>CAJQUN010001480.1:0-63758 GCA_907163345.1 Haberlea rhodopensis
AATTTCCACAATCAGCCCCCAGGGTTAATTAGGTGTTGTGACGCCTCGTTCTTAATATCTGCAACTCTATATAGTTTTCACATAGTAGATGCTAGATAGAATTATGCAGCAGCACAAGAGGGTAAAATAAAGAAGTTATCACGGTGCATTATACATTTGTAATCACCCGAGGCGTGAATTTCCAGGAAAGGACTAATAAGCAACAAATGAAAGATATTCATTATCCGTATCTGGATCAGTAGATCAAAAGAGAAGTGATCCAGAATATACATCAAACATTGTTTTAATATACTGACAGCAGGCATCAGATAGAGAAAAAGAAAAGGCTGGTGCTCAACTTACAGTTCCTTTCACAGCAACTTCAAGATTCTGCATCATCAAAAATTATGCAAGGGAGCATTGCCACCAAGTTCGAGAGAGGACCTTAAGAAATAAGAATTTGACATTAGCAAGGTAAGAGCAGTTATATATCTAGGATGCACATATTTTATTTCCTACCTTTTTTACAGTCTCAGCCGCCCCTGCCATCAATTTTTTTCCAACAGCTGTGGAACCAGTGAAAGAGATTGTTCTAACCTAAAATAGTATGGAAAACATTTGTATTTACTTGCTTTTTGCATGCATAACGTTTAAATGGCCATAAGCTTAAGAAAAATTAAATATGAAAAACCTGGGTACTGGCAAGTAAAGCTTCTCCAATAGCAGATGGCATCTCCCATTACCACATTCACAACACCCTAACTTTCAAAAATCACAATTAGAAAGAAATAATAAGGATATGCACAGTGTAGGTACATAATGATTGTAATTTTTATCTAGTAGAGAGACACCAATGGCCATATAACATCGAAAGGGCGAATAACAAAAGGCACACTTTTAAAAGTTCCAAGATCCAGATAAAATTGACGGTCTAAGCTTGTGATAATAAAAACAGAGAGCCACGGCAGGTCATGAGAATCAAAAGAATTGCAATCCTTCCCATTTGTTAAACTCACATGTACCTTATGTTTTTCTCAGCACTCTCAAATACCACAAAGGACTACACGTAAATTTCACAAAATAGGGAGGCTATAGCAACTTTTGCAATCTATCCCTTCATATGATAGTTTGACTACCCCCTCAAGATACTGGCATTTTAGCCATGAAAAGACACTAGCTGTGCTGAGCAATGATGGGTGCCAGCATAAAATTCTCTCTCATGAACAGACCTTCAAATGATTTTGACAGTCAAAACATCGAAGTCAAATTATTCTATATTGATTTTTTCTCACTTTATTGAAGGTTACCGGCATCAAAGAGACAAGAATTGTTAGATACTCCGCACCTTAACTTCAACTCGAAAACTGGAGGCAAATAGCTCAAATGTCAAGTAAAATACCAAGTGGCTCATTCCATAATATCAATACTGACTACAGGTTAAGCAGTTTTAATGGCCATCGAAACAGATTACCGGTGGTATCCCAGCTTGAATGGATAGTTCGGCTGCTGCTAGCGCGGGTCAGTGGTGTCAGTTCAGATGGTTTAATGACAACGGTACATCCACAAGCGAGGGCAGGGGCAACCTAATAACCAAATGAAGCAAATATACACTCTTGACATGATGCCAGTGCAGTTATATTTCAAGAAACAATAATGCCAGTATAAACTGAGCCACAAAGGGAACTGATATCCACCTTCCGTGTAATCATGGCAATAGGAAAATTCCAGGGTGTAATCAACCCAACAACCCCTATTGGCTGCAAGAAAAAGTACCTTCAGTAAGATGACCATGGGACAGAAATAACTAAAATTTTTTTCCTCTTGTTCATCTCACTCCAAAAGGGAAAGAAAGGCCACCTAGTGGAAATGTTTATTACTGTATTTCTGATAATAAGAGAATTGCATCCAAGTATGATACTATTATTTATAAAAAATTACAACTAGATCAAATATACAGACAATGTTAAATTGGTATTTGTATCCTACAGATAAGCTATTCGAATCTTCAGTACTGCAAGGATGAAACCCTTTGATACGTATATGCCCGAATTCAAAGAATATTAGATACACAAAAGTCACAGCAAAAAGGTTAAATAAGGAACTCAAAATTTCAGGGAAAATATTCACCTGCTTTAAAATGAAGAATCGACGATCTGGTGACGTTGTTGGAACTATGTCTCCATACACACGTTAGCCTCCTCGGCATAGAACTCGATAAAATTTGCCGCATAGGTGACCTATGAGCAGAAAGACTTTTTATGCTTCTCAAATCAAAGGCACACAAATAAAGTTTTGGGTTTTTAGAAGGAAGAAAGAGAATCAGGTACCTCACTAATGCCCTCTTGTAATGGTTTTCCTTGCTCTAGGGTCACAAGTTGTCCAAGCTCTTCTTTGTGAGAAATTAATAAATCATACCATTTTCTTAAACGCTTGCTCCTCTCTGTAGCAGTTAGCTTGCTCCAAGCTGCATCAATTTAAGTAGAATTAATACAGCCCAAAGATCTCAGGATCATAGGGTTGTATTCCCCCGATCATTTCGAGTCACCACAACGCACTAGATCAAAGTTATCAAGAATCTCATGGAATAAAGAGTATCCTTGAAATTAAGCAAGAACAGTACTGTCTCCAACGATAATAACACAATGTCAATAAAGTGTACAAGAATAGTGTTCAGAAACCATTCTACCTGTCATTAAAGCACACAAAGATCAGCATTCAGAAATTAGAATTGATATGTTTAGGTATGAAAACACTAGCCAGTCCAAATTAGAACAACACGCTCCACAAGATACTATATATATATGGTAGTTCATGGCTCTAGATTTTGTACTCTGGATCACACAGTCAGGTAACTCTCCATATATGCTCTGCGAGTCAGGCATCAATTGAGTACTTTACCTCAGACAAGAAACTGGGCTAGTCATTAGATAATATAGAGAGAACATGGATTGAGAACTTCAATCTGACACAAATGACAACTTATGATGCAAAACAAGACCCACAAAACTCCAGATATATGTTGATAAGCATTGATGAATTTTGAACAGATATTATTTTTAAAGTATAGAATATAGCAGGAAACTGAAAACATCAACATTTAGAGGACGGAACAAAGAGAAGTTAAGTTGCTATATTCGATAAGATTTGGTTTCTTCAGGTAAAAGTATGCCGCTTCTATTAAATGAAAAACTTAATAGTAATAGAACAAGAAAATAATCTAAAACAGAATGACCAACGAAACAAGACAGATGAAAAATAAATAAACAGAAAATAAGACAACTAAGCCCCATAAACTCACAGGGAAATGCTTCTTGCGCTGAAGCAATGGCGTCATTTGTCTCCCGTCCAGCCATGAACGGAACATTTGTTATGACCTCACCAGTTGCAGGGTTGATGACCTGCCAAACAAGGTATTATTCCACATAATACAAAGCAGCTGGCTAGAGGCATTTGAGATATATTTTCCTGTCAAGATCTTGAATTTAAACAAACAAACCTCAAGTGTTTTCCCATCGTATGCTTCAGTCCATTTCCCACCAATCAATCCATGACTTCGGATGAGTCCTGAACCGTTCAGCTTAACAGAGATATCCTTTGCTTCCGTACCCATCTGCAATTATCAACCACGTTTTCATGCCACAATTTTTTCACGCATTTCAAAAAATTTACAACTCAGAACAGTTAAGCTGATCCATAAGCGGCGGGGTGGAAATGGGATCTCTTCTAACATAAATTTGAGGGAAAGATCGATTAAAACTGACAACTAGATCTGAACCTAAGGACAGATTCGATGCCTGTTAATAGCAGAGTCATTTCCCCTCAAATTTCACAGCAAAAAACTATCATTCCACTACCACCATCAAAAACCCACAAGCAAACTGAGCTATTAAACCAAACCCACAAAAAAAAAAATTAAAAAAATAATAATCTTACAATTGCTGGAAAGTGAAAAACTCAAAACCCACGAAGATTAGTAGAAAATGGGTTGCAAAAGTTAAGACTACCTGTCTACACAATATACGAGAGGGGTAATATGGTTGCGAGTTAGCAGAGATGCGTGGGGAGATAAAACTGAAGGTACAGCGTCTAAACGCTGTGGATACGCACATGTGAGTCCAGCTCATCTGGTCTGAAAATGCACCCACTCTCACAGCCTGTCTGCGTCTAAATACCCAAAATCAATTGTACCACTTGGGGAACAATTATAAGACAATGTGGTGGGCTTCCATTGCTTCGCTTTTTTGGACACTGAGCATGCCCCACCGCCTGATCGAATGCTCCACGAGTCACTAGTTAATCCATGGATCCTAGCACACTGAGGTATGAGTGTTATATTTTAAAGATTTTAATAGCGTAATGATAATTATGATTGATTTAAAATATATCTAACATAGGTGTCATTTCAAATATAAGTTTCAAATTCATTCTCAAATAAAATCCCTCAATTGAAATAACATACGTACATCTAAACGCAACCTTACATCATTTATACAATTGGGTATCTCATTTCGATTATTACTCAAAATTTCTACACTCAATTCCCACACTTTTTTTCTTTATTAGATTTTTCAATCAATTTTAATAAGTATACTATAAAATGTGGCATATAATGTAGGAGAAGTTTCGTGGCTAACTGGTGTATTTGATTGATTAGTCTGTAATTGATTAATAATTCATTTGAGAATATCAATCTTGACTAAAAATAATAGACTGATTAATAATTCATTTGAGAATATCAATCTTGACTAAAAATAATTGAATGCTCGACCAGTGGCTATTAGAGATCCCGACGTATGGGGAAGTCCTTATATTTTTCCATTATTGGCTCCACCAATCACCATCACCTACCCTGATCGGACGAATGGATTTTTAGAACACTACCAATACATACATCAAATATGAGATTTTTATTCAATATTAACAGATAATTAGATATGAGTCTCGTGCTTCTTACATACAGGTTTTTGTACCGACTACCGAAAAGAAAGAATTGATTTAAAATTCGAAAATTCCATTGTTTTATTGTTGGGTGCGTTAAAAGAAAAATGATGAGTGTTAACATTTTGTCCTTAAGAGGAATTTGCCCCGCACAAGTTGCTTTCGGTTTGTGGCAATCCTCTCCCAAAATACAACGACTTCTCTTGTGATTGTAGCACAACAAATCATAAGAAATTCAACCGCAAAGGTTGCAAACTCTCTATAGCAAGAACAAATGAATATGATGATGATATGACTTTGATCATGCCTTTCTATCAATGATTTGTGTTGTTAATTTTGAAAACATCATGATTAATTCAATCATGGGATGTTTATATACTATGACATATGTTGCCATCAAAAGACTCCATTTGGAGGCAACCATTTATGAAAAAACACAACTGCACGCCATTGATTCAGAAAATAACCGAACGAGCGCCTAAAAAACTATGTTTTCCTTGGTTCGATTTTTCCTTGCTTGATTTCAATTCCTTAAACATATTTTTGTCTTGCTTAATATTAATTCATTAAGCCTCAAAATCCAACATTTATAAGTTCTAAGGACAGAAATCTTGTCATGATGTTAAAAAAATTAATTATAACCAAAAAACACGAAATTGTATGATTAACCTGAGTTCAACGATATTGGATATCGTTTTTTCTTACGTGTGAGATCATGTTATTCGCTTCACACTGTAATTGAGTCATGATCAAGACTTGACGTCGCTCTGTCCTGAGAGGAGCTAGCGACTGTATGGAGCTTGAGTAATCAAATAAAACAAATAGTGCAATTGTTTCGGAAATTATTAGAATACTCAAATGTTAGGTTGACGATGTCTCACCAGGGCATCTCAAACTCTCAATCATGCATGTGAAATCAGTATCCTTATGGATATCTCAATAATACATGGGGAATACAGATGACAACTCATCCTCACAAAATTTTGCCTGTATTATCAAAATTTTTGGAATCCTCGCTCATAGGTATTTCAATAATTATTATTATTTATTTTTTTTTGACGGAAGTATTACATTAGTCTTAGTAAAGGGGACATTTTTCTGATATTAAGTCGATGGTACACCAAATAAAATGTATCTTGGAGGACTATAATTATCGGATCTTTTACCATATGCAAATGAGTCGCGTGAATATTTAAGTATGACCCATGTACTACATATATCGTGCTTCATCCGATGCAGTGTCAATTTGACAATTCTCTAGTGCTAAAGACTTGACTAAAGCGGCCAAGTCAGTGGCCAAGATTTGCTTCATCTAAAGACTGACAAAAACAGGGTATCTGTTAATCAAAATAATATAATTTTGAAAACTTTTATTTGAAAAAGGTAGAAGCGGGACATTGCTGCCTTGTACAATAATTACCAACAAAAATCATGCTTTGCTTTTATGTTCTGGTCTGTGTGTAAACTCAAAGTCTATGTGAACAAAAGCTCTTTCAACCTCGGGAAGTTGCTCGAGCTTTTCTTGTAATGTTTCACCGATATTATGAGCTTGGCTCAAAAACATATCTTCTGGCAATACAATATCAACCTCCACAAAGTAATGAGAGCCAAATGTGTACGCTCTTACAGTATCAATATGCTGGATCTCTTTGTCATGGTTCCATATGAGATATGTGAGTTTCGCAAGAAAATCTGGAGGAGCTGTTCGTCCGATCAATGACCGCACGTTTTCAAAAACTGTCTTTGCCCAGGTTGCGATTGTGTATAGTGCAATCTAAACCATCGAAATAAAGACGAGTTGTGAGAAAAAGGAATGCTGAAAATGCATCAGGTTATGAAGGAAACAGAGCCAACACCTATCTCTAATGGTTTCTCCTGACATAAGTAGAAGGATTTAGGCACCACTATTTCAGATAGTAGTACGAGTGACTGCTGCATTCGGATCTCATATGCATGGTTTTTTTATTGCAACAATTAGATTGATAATACATTGTGTCGAGTCGAGTCCGAGGAAATTCGTAGTGGTCTGCTACAAATGGATTATATGTTTCTGTTGTTATGTGTGAAAATGGCGAAGTGTCATGTTTTCATGTGTGTTAAAGATGTTTGGAATGGACATGAGTTATGAGGGTCATGGCTCATGGATGAATATGGAGGCTCATGAAACATGAAGCCTAAAGTTTTGAATTGTGGGGTTCATTTACAGTAGACCAGTTTTTCTTTTATCACAAAAAATGATACTGAGTATTTGTTTCGAATAATAAAATCATAAAAGATAGCGATGAACTCACAATTATAGCTCCAGTAGGATCGATCCACCAGTAGAATCGAATTGCTAATACAGCAGTTGTCAGTCCGACTGTATTAGTAATGACATCAAAGAAATGATCTTTAGCATAGGCTCTAACGATTTCATTCTTGAATTGGCGGCAATACATCATTAGAATAAACTTCACCACGGTAACAGAAACCATGATTCCTATCATCCACAACTCCTTCTTATGGTTCATAGATGGACCAGACTAAGCACAAACAAGAAGATGAATATAAGCAAACATGTTAATACAGGAGAACATGCTAAATTAGCACCTATTTACATATGCTGCCACAGAACTACCAGGTTTTAAGAAGATAAGAAAATGAAGCTGAAATACCTTTGCAAAGAGTTGCCTTACAGACTCTAGAATTATTTGCAATCCCAAAGTTGCCATAACAGATGCAAAAACAATAATTCCCTGCACATGATGTATTCTCAAAACTGCAGCATAAAAAATGTAGTCAATTGTAAGGCAAATAAAGGAGAGCGGGATGACATACGACTGGCTGCATTCGTTTCTTTCCAATTGGGTAGCGGTACTGGTTTGGTTTTTTCATGGCATAGGCAGTAAACCACAGGATCAGCCCAGATAAGAGGTCTAGAAAAGAATCCAGGGTTGACGCAATTACAGCCAAGGATTTACTCTCAGCTGAAGCGTAAACTTTTATGACAAAAAGGAACAGATTAGCTATGTTTGACACATTAATAGCCATCCTTTCTCTCCTGGCAAGTTGTTTCATTTCATCCTGAATATATGTGATGAAAACTAATTAGAGTAGCGGGAGCCAGCGGTCAATAAATGGTAGTTATTTGTCTCAGTCAAAAGGCAACTCATGTTCTGGTATGTTTTGGAGACCAGCAAAGAAAAAAATAGGAAAAGGAGAAACACCCCAAGAGGCAGTTTACCCACATATCGTTCATTATTTACAAAATGATTAGAGGCATTTCGCAGAATTCATCCATGGTTCGCAAAAACAATCGCGGAACAGGAACGACAGCTGCCGCAGTAAAGTTCCATGCTAAAACAAACGTGCAACTACAACGAAAATTTCACGGCAGTAACGAAACGGAACAACGATTAACGGCGATTTTGCGGTGCAGAATTGCCGTTGTGGAATATTTTTAAATTTTTTCAAAAATTTTCAATTTTTTTGATTTAATAATTGATCCAAATTATCGAATTATTTTTATTTTAAATTATAAGAACTCTGCGACAATAACTGTGACCATGTCGACGAATCATGATTTGATCATAACCTGATTCTATTCTAACTCAATTTGTCGAAGAATCGAAATGCAGTAGGACTAAAGTACTCCAATGTTTAATGTTACATATAATTTTATCATGTGTATGCCTTTACAAAAGGGGAGGGAAATCAAGAAATTCAGTATTAACCTCTGCCAGAGTATCCGGTAAACAGCCAGATTCATGAAATTTCTCCATCTCATTAAATCCTTTAAGGAGTCTTTCCTGGTTTTTGTAATATTCAGCAATTTTTTGTTGCTTTCCTGACAAATAAAAGGTATGAAGAATAAGAAGCAACACCATGATGCTTTAAAAATAAATGGAGGTTTTAGTTTTTGATTCCTGGTGGCAGGGGCTGAGCCAGGAATTGTAAAAAGGGGGCAAAAAAATATTTTTACATAAAATTAGGACAAATTTTTTTTAAGGGGTCAAAAAACAAATTAAGGGAGGGCAAATTATATTTTTTGGGGTAAAGATGCAATTTTTTTAAAAAAAAAATTATGTTTCTTGCCAGGGGGGGCACTTGCCCCCCTTGCCTGGCAGTGGCTCCGTCACAGCCTTGTGGCATATAATTATGAAAAATATACAAAATAGAACTAAAATTATGAACTTTTTTGTATTGCCCCACAATTAAAAATCAATAATATCACAAATAGGCAGATCAAAATTATAACATTTGAGATTAAAATTTATGCATTCACGTGCATATAATTTATGATTAACAATGAATTTGAGCTTTAACTAAAAATTGACCAGATTACAATTAAATATCTAGTTATTAAATAAGATAGGCATTTCAAAATGAATTTTACTTGACTAATAGGTTGTGAAAGGAAATATGAGGTCTAATGAACCAAATCTCAATGATGAGCACATTTAGTTAGACCACAAAAGTATAATCCGGTCTCTTAGTTGTTATCCTTTCTAAACATTAAAATATAAAGAAAAGTTGCACGATCCAATTATAAAGTCTATAAACATTTGAATGCGTATTATACAAATTCATATAATATGTTAACTATGCTATCAATTTCCAATAACGTTTAATGTGTTGGAAACTAAATTTCAATGATAAAGACCATACATAAGAACCCAACGTATGGAGAAATTATATGTAACTTCCCTAAAATTTCATGTGGCTACACCCGACCAAGGGTCATAAATGACCCCAAACCGGACGTGAACCTGTCCGTGGTCAACGGTCCGATTAACCGGGTCAACGATCTAACGGGTCGAAACCGTAACCGACATGTCTATAGGAGGGCTATAATTTTGGAACACTTGAATTGTCGGTTAACCTGCGATTCACGGGTTTATTATTATTTTTACATTTTTAAATTTAAAACAATGATATTACGTATATTTGTGAATTCATGACCTCAAACTTGAATAATTAGCTCCAGCCACTAAGTTATATGAGTCTGATTAATCTAAATAGAGTGTTATGATTTATATATATTTTTAACAAACAAAATGATTTATGTATATTAATCAAGCATATATATTTAACAAATTTTGATAATTTGTGCTTTAATTTATTTCAGGTTATTTATGATTAATCAAAAGGAAAACATATTAAAATAATTTTTAGCTTTTTAAAAATTTTAATAATATTTTAAATATTTTAAATAAATAATGGTCAAATAGTAACCGTAACAATTAGTTGACCATAAATGAAACCGTCAAGAAACTTTAAGGTTAAGGTTTTTAAACCATAAAACCGATTGTTATCTCCCCACTCTAGCCCCTGAACTGCGAGACAACCCTCACCGAAAGTCCTAGTCTCACCTGCCGAGGTTACGTATACATGCATCTACTCACAATCTCACATACACTAGTAACATTACATGCATACACACATAAATAGCATACATACTTATATTCCGGATGAAGCGGGGGAGAGCGAAAGAATGACGTTGGTCTGATCCGCGATCCGGCAATCGAAACTCATTAATGTTCAACCTCCACGACGGCGGCTTTCCGATGACCTCGTCCGCACCAAGCAACTCCCGGCGGCTCTCTCCTATTACACCCATGCTCACCATTTTTTCAGGCTTCTTTTTTATGGAAATTTCGAGGAAAGTGGAGAAATGGCACTGGTTTTTGGTATTGAGAGTTTAACCGCCCCCAGAAAGGTGGTGCCTTATATAGGCGTGGTACTACAGGAGGGATACGTGGTCGAATATGATTGGTATATTTTAGTCCAACTACTTTTTACATTAGACTTCGAATATTATAAAATTATATTTTAAGTTTTACATCTCCTAGAATAAAGAAAAACAAAAATAAGCTTGACTAAAAAATTAAAAACCAACATAATAAAAAAATTTAATGAATATAAAATAATAATAAATATATGCAACCATAATACAATATATTAATATGGACGTTGAAAGATTTGTCTCAGCTGACACCGCACTCATTTGAATGTTGAGAAGTCTTACATCTCACTTCTCTCCCAAAAATAACGTGGAATTATATATGTGTGTGATGTAAGATTGAAATTTTAATTTTGTAATAGAGTTAGAGTAACTTTTGGTGAAGGCAACACTTGAATTGTAAACAAGTTTATAAGATAGAGATTGATCCAAAGTTTGAGCTATTTCTATTTGTGCTGAAAATCTTTTTATACTCTTTTCTTACAAGTTAATAATAATGTCTAAACTGGAAACAATATATTTAAAATAGAAATTTTTACAATTTGCATATAGAAACAGAGCATTGAGAAGATATTACGTATTCATAAAACAAGGTCAGAGGCGTGCGATATATGCAGAAAACACTCTTGACACTCAACTAAGTAATATGATGCGTAGGCAGGGGCGGAGCCACCCAGTACAAGGCATTTTTTCAAAAAAAAAAAAAATTAATAGTTGAAAATTTTAAATTTTAATATTTTAACCCTACCCAAAATGATGGTAGAATATTTATATTCTCCATTGCTTATGAGACTAATCCCAGATAATTTAAGATCATGGCTCCACCGCTGTCCATAAGGACCCTATTTTATGGATGAGTGGGATTCGAAATTCAATTTGGTCGGTTTCATGTTGTCGTCAATCCGCACTACGGACCTAGTGAATAAGTGTAGATTACGATGTTCCACATTAGTTTTTATAATTTATATAATCAACAAAATATATAACTTTTATATCTAAAGTACAAATATTTTATCGAAATTCTTGAGTTTAACAATATGGTGTGTCTATTATAATGATTTTTAAAAGATCAATAGGACACGATAGGTATATACATACGGTAAATTGACATTAAATACATTGTCCAAAGTTCAAGTTCATGTTCAATCTCATGTGTCAGCAAGATTGCATTTACACTCCATGACTCAAATGTATTTGTTTGAATTTGCTCACCAATAACCAAAATATCCTTACTATAATTACGAATCTCTTTTTTTTTTCTCCTTGTTTCTCTTTCTTCTTCGTTATGTTTATTCACCATTGTTGTTTTCTTCCATTATTGTTATATCATCATTATAGTTTGATATAATTTCAAAGAAAAATGGCAAAATTTGTGGAAACAGATAATGTTGAATCCATTTTCAACTGAATTGAACACAAGTCTCACAAATCGGAAGCTTATTCAAATGGGTTTCTATTAATTGCAGAAATAAAATTTGCGACTACTTATTTTTCGTTTTTTTTTTTTTTTTTGCAAAAAAAAGGTATACATACTTTAAAAACCCAAGAGTTTGGTGCCACATTATTTGGAATTGATACTCAAAGCCAAAAAACATCAAGTAATATTTCGTTTTTTTTTTTGCAAAAGTCTACATATTGAAAAACAACAAATTAGCTAATCTAGTACACAAATTAGCTTATGTAGTACAATAAATTAGCTAATCTAGTACTATAGATCAGTATATTTAGTACCATAAATTATATTATGTAGTACCAAAAATATGTTATTTAGCACAACAAATGAGTATATTTAGTACATTATATTAGCTTATATAATTCCACAAATCAATATATTTGGTACCAAAAATCAGTATATCTAGTATCACACAGTAGCTTATATGGTACCACCAATTATGTTATTTAGTACCAAAAATATTTTATTTAGTACCACAAATCAGTATATCTAAGTACCACATATTAGCTTATATGATATCAAGATCATTATATTTGGTACCACAAATCAGTATATCTAGTACCACACAATAGCTTATATAGTAACATCAATTATGTTATTTAGTATCAAAATATATTTTATTTATTACCACAAATTAGTATATTTAGTACTACATATCAGCTTATATAGTACCACAGATCAATTTATTTGATACCACAAATCAGTATATCTAATACCACACAGTAGCTTATAATTACTAATACCATCATTTATGTTATTTAGTACCAAAAATATTTTATTTAGCACCCCAAATCAGTATATTTAGTATCACATATTAGCTTTTATAGTACCACAGATCAATATATTTGGTACCGCAAATAAGTAAATCTAGTACCACACAGTAGCTTATATAGTACCACGAATTATGTTATTTAGTATCAAAAAATATTTTATTTAGTACCGTAAATCAATATATTTAGTACCACATATTAACTTATATAGTATTATATACCAGTATATTTAGTACCACATATTAACTTACCATATTCTTATAAAGTACCACCAATTATTTATTTTTATTTAAAGTACCACCAATATGTTATTTTTATTTAGTACCACAAATCAATATATTTAGAAACACATATTAGCTTATATAGTACCACAATTCAATATATTTGGTACCACAAATCAGTATATTTAGTACCACAGAGTAGCTTATATAGTACCACACTGCTATTTAGTACCAAAAAAATACGTTATTTAGAATGCAAATCGGTATATTTAATACCACATATTTGCTTATATAGTACCACACATCAGTATATTTGATACCACAAATCAGTATATTTAGTACTAAAGATTAGCTTAGATGTGACGTTATATATAAATCTATTTACCAATATACTAAGTTATATATATATATCATTATCATATAATAAATGTATGATAATGTGATACTAAATAAGCTATAACATTAACTATGTATTTCGCATGTTATATAGCATAAAAGGACATGTCATATATAAATATATTTGCAAAGATACCAAGTTAAAATATCATTACCATATATTAAACGTATGATAATGTGGTACTAAGTAAGCTTAAATGTGAACTATGTATTTCACATGTTATATAGCATAAGATGACATGCTATATATAAATCTATTTGCAAACATACCAAGTTATAAATATCATTATCATATATTAAATGTATGATAATGTAGTACTAATTAAGCTTAGATATAATTATGTATTTTGTATTTTATATAACATAAAATGACATGTTATATATAAATCTATTTACAAATATACCCAAGTACTAAAATATCATAATTATTGATTTGTAGTACTAAATAACATAATCATAACTTATAAATACACCAAATAACATATTTTTGGTACTAATTAACATAATTTGTGGTACTATATAAACTAATATGTGGTATTAAATATACTGATTTGTGATACCAAACATACTAATTTGTGGTACTATATAAAATATATAAAATAATATGTGGTACTAAATATATTATTTTGTGGTACTAAATAACATTTTTGGAACATAATTTATGATACTATATAATATATTATGTGGTACTAAATATACTGATTTGTGGTACCAAAAATACTGATTTGTGGTACTATATAAACTAATATGTGGTACTAAATATATTGATTTGTTGTGCTTAACACACTTATTTGTGGTACTAAATATACTTATTTGTAGTAACAAGTACTTATTTATGGTACTATATAAGCTAATTGTATTAAATATACTGAATTGTGGTCATAAATAACATATTTTTGGTACTAACATACTCTGTGGTACTAAATATAATGATTTGTATTACCAAATATACTGATTTTGTTGCACTATATAATCTAATATGTGGTTCTAAATGATATATTTTTGGTACTAAATTACATAATTTATGATACAATACAAGTTACTCTGTGAAGTAAATATACTCATTTATGGTATAAAATATACTGATTTGTGGTACTATATAAGGTAATATGTGGTATTAAATATATTGATTTGTAGTACTATATAGGCTAATACCTTTTTTTTATTTTTCGTCTTTTGAGCGACTTCTCTCCTTATTTCTTGCTTTTTGAGTTCTTCTCCATCTTTTAATCACCATTTGAGCTCTTTTTATCATTTTAATCTAAAAACAACAAAATATATGATTAAATTATATAATTTGTGGCACTATATAAACTAATATATGGTACCATTGATTTGTAGTACAATAAAAACTACTTTGTGGTACTATATAAGATAATATGTGATATTGAATATGCTGATTTGTGGAATATATCATAATTTGTGGTATTATACAATTTGTGGTACTAAATTATACAATTTGTGGTACTATACAAGCAAATATATGGTACTAAATATATTGATTTGTGTTACTATATAAGATAGTTTGTGGTACTATATCATTACCAAATATCAAAAGTAACAACTTAATATAAGGCTATCAGATGAGGCTATTACCAAAATTCCCAATGGCAAATCGAGCCCAAAACATCGTTACTGCTAAGCCATGCATCTCCTGTGTTATGTTAGCCTCTTCCTCTAGAACTTTCACAATTTTACATGGATATAAACGACCACTCTTCCTTCCATATAATTTAGCACCCACTGTAAACGGACTTTTTCAGTTCGGCCGGCTAATCGAACAGGTGCACACACCTAGAGATTACTAGACATAACAGAACATACACATAATTATTAGTCTGTGGCTTTTGGGTATTTATTTTACAAGTAATTGCTTAGTAAGTACTTAAGCTATATTCATAGAGATGGTGTAATAGCAAATTCAATTCAACTCATCTGCCACAGATCATACACTCTTATTTACCTTGTCGTAGACAAAGAGAGAGTCATACGGACGGGATTAACCCCACCGCCTTGGGTCCAGAATAAGTATTAACCCACCGTTGGGGATCAAAACGTTCTTATTAACACGTGCTTAATTTCTGCCGAATTGGAGAACCAATGCATCTTATATATTTGATAAAAATGGTCAAAATATAATCAATACGGAAAATTTGCTTATAATTTTTGCAAAGTGTTTTTCTCTATCAAAACAAAGCTTTTATCGTTGTGATTATAAAACATACAATTTTTGAAAATATTTTACAACCAAGACTTGTTTGCGTAAATTATTTGAAAAAAGAAAGCCGACTAACCGCAAATGCTCGTAGGAAAAATGCAACTAACAATAAAGGAAAAGGATGGACATACTTCAATCTCGTAGTTCTTGGCTTGGTTTTCCCCTTTTTCGTTTCTTGCTCTTCTTCTTCAATAGGCCTTGTTCTGCTAATGACTTTAACTTTTGAGCTTTTCGCTCCATGGCTCTGTCATCAAAGCCATCATCCATCATCCTCATTGTTGCAACCCGTCTAGCCTTGTATACCTGAAATTGCAAAAGTGGCCAACATATTTTCATTCCTAGTTCTCATGACAGATTCTGGAAACACACACCACTCATTCGACAATAGATCAACAACAAATTTGGAAAGGACAATTAGCAGAAGTGGAAAGACATCGCCAAAAATTGAAATAGCAACACCTAATTAAAAATGGTAATATGCTCTTACCTTTGTGATATTATCCTCGAGTACTTCCTTTTCTTTGCACTCAAACTTCTCCAATTGTTTTCCTATTACAGCTTCGATTTTATGCACAAGATCTACATCATTCTGTGCAATAATCTTAAAATTGTTAGCAATGCCGATGAAAACCAGAAGCCTCTAAGATGCATCATGCCAAACAAGTAACAGTAATATTAAAAAATTGGTTAAAAAAGGCAAGAGCCGAGTGCCAGTTTTATGTTGTCATATTCGTAGTAATGGTCAAATCTCATCATGTGCCATTTCCAGAATTGGAAGTCTATACAGGGGTATTGAATTCCATCTGATACTTCATCAGTCCATTGTAAAATGTCTGCAATGACTTGCAAATAATAATGCTGGTCCAAAATTCAGCGATAGGAAATCCACATGTTTGAGGACAGGATTAAAAAGAAAAAAGAAAAGAAAAAAATCATACACGTATACTCAAATGCAACAAAATATGAATGATAACTAATACACTAGAAAAGTGGAAAACAAAACATGATTTACGACCTATTGTAAAATTTATATATATGCACTTCACTTCATACCTGGGTTACAAAGCTAAGAGCCAGACCAGCTCTCCCTGCCCTGGCGGTACGCCCAACTCGGTGCACGTAATCTTCTGGATATCTATACAGATTGGGACTTCCAATATCGATAAAGAAAAATGCCACAACCAATTGTAAAAAAACAAAGGTAAGCAGCAAATACCTGGGAATGTCATAATTTAGGACCAAATCTACAGTGGGAATATCTAAACCACGATTGGCTACATCGGTTGCTATTAGTAAAGGAACCCGACCACATTTAAATTTATGCAATGCGGAGAGCCTTGAAGATTGGGATTTGAAAGAGTGCAATGCTGCAACTTCTAATTCAAGCTGTTCCAGCAATAAACTCAGAAGTTCACAACTCCTGCTCAACCACAGCACACATCAATGAAGAGGCTAATTCAAGAACGGGACCAACTCTATGTAATAAAGCAACCATGGTACAGTCGTAATTTACAAAATAATCCATGAATCTTTATATGATTCTACAGTCAAATGAAACTTGCAAGATCACCAAGATGATTGCTACAAAAGCATTTGGTATTAAGGACCCACTTCAAAAAGATGCAGAATTCATCCATTTTATTTGTTTATTCATTTAGTGCACCAACATTCTTAAATGGAAAAAAAGATTGATGTTATGAACATGCTATGAAACTAAGGAATACACACCGTGCATATGCATATAATAATCATAATAAACTTTAGGCGTTCCAATTCATTTCAATAACTTTCATTTCGGTCTGCATTTTCATTTCATGAAACTCCATCAAGACTTTCAATAGTCGTGTCATTCATCTTAATCCACAGAGCTTTGGCCATAAATGGCCATATCTAACAATTTAACAAGCTGTGAATAAAAAATTGCATTCAACAGATCCTTAGACAAAAATAAAAAATTGCATTCAACAGATCCTTAGACAATGTCTTTCATTATCCACGCCAAAATATAGCATTCACAGGTTTTTATTCCACAGTCCACACATTCAAAATTATGTTAGTAACCTAAAAATTACTACACTTTCCATAAGGTGCAACTGAAATATATTAAAAGCACAGATAATTAAAAACTCATGGATATATAAAAGAAAATTATACCTGCAGGTTGAGACAAAGATTATGGCAGATCGAACGCTCATTTCTTCCATTTTTTTTAGTATGTGTAGCAAATAAACATCCTTTACATTCTTTGGAATAAAAACATATTGCTGTCTCAGAGATTCTACAGTCTTGAACCCTTCATATGCAGCATAAAAATATGCCTTATTTGCCGAAAGTTCAAGCAGTGTCTGCAAATTATTCGTCATGGTAGCAGAAAATAGCAAAGTTTGTCGATTCTTTGGTAAGCATTGGAAAATAACTCTTAATTCCGCTTCAAAGTTAACACCCAAAACTCTGTCTGCTTCATCCAAAACTAAAAACTGCAAAACATTAACTTGCAAGGCTTCAAAACTTGAGGATAAATATTCAAATGTTATTACCACCTGAAATTAAGATCTTGAACAATGAATGCGAAAATATCCGCGTGTTAATTCTTAATGCTTATGTCATATTACCATTCAGCTATAAAAAAAACATAACTATGAAACCCCAGAAAACAGAAGAATTGAAGCCAAAAGTAAGATTAACAACCTTAGTTTTGGAGAAAACAGCAGGAATATCATTAGGATTCTGTTCAATGAGAACCTTAATCCTGCCTGGAGTGGCAATCACCACATGGGGCCTCTGGATCAAGGCTTGAGCCTGGTTTATCATATCCATGCCGCCCACAACCACCGCTACTCGCAGGCCCAAACCTGAACCGAAGGCCCGGAACTGCTCCCCTAACTGGTACGCCAGTTCCCGAGTCGGAGTCACCACCATAGCGAAAACCCCGTAAGGATCCTCAGCGAGAAGATGGAGAATTGGGAGCGCGAACGCCGCCGTCTTGCCACTGCCGGTCTGAGCCAGGCCCATGACGTCCTGGCCAGATAGGATTCTTGGAACGCAATGCTGCTGGACTGGAGTAGGCCGTTTCATGCCAAGCTCCTTGCAGGTCTTGACAGCCCATTCGGCGAGGCCAAGGTCCGAGAAGGTTATGTGGGCTGGGGTTGGATCAGGATTAAGCTCTTTTTCGAACGTTTTTGGGGTTTCAATAGTGGCGGCGGTAACGGGCGAGGAGGCTTTCGGGGGCGGTGCGGCGGCTGTAGATTTTTTCCTGTAAAATAAGGGAAAATTTTTGTCTACTTCGATTTCTTCCTCCATTGCTGTGAATCTTCGCCAGGCTCCGAGAGAATCAATTTGCTAGCAATACATCAAGACTTGGCTATAACAACGGGCGGCCTAGGTTACGTAAATTAAGTCGGGTCCCGTACGATATATATATATATATATATCTATATATAAAACTATTATTATTATATATTTTTTTATATTATAATGCCTAATCCCTTATACTAATTCATTATGAACTTCATGATACAGAGGGACAATATCGTAACAAATTTTCCCAACGTTGGTATGTCGGTATGAATTTCCAAAAATATCTTTCAAATTAATTAAAGAAAATGCACAGTAACATCTTAAGAATGCAATTTCATTTATCTTAAATAATCATTCTTTGCCTTATTCATCCTAATCAGATTCATATCAAAGAAAAAGAAAAAAACTGTTTGAATTTACATGTATCAATTTGTATGCCTTATATATTACGTTACACACGCAACGTACAATAGAAACTAAATTTATAAAGTATTGGGAACAAATCCACATGTACACTGCATCACAACATTGCTAGATCCTAGTCAATGTTTATCTTCATTTGAGATATTTTTGAATATTATGCTAAATTTTTGGGGAAGGTTGTTGATGAGCAAAAGACGTATACAATACAATTTCTCCAAAATATGTTTCAGTTATATTATAATCAACAGGCAAGTGAATCATCAATTTGCTTAGGATGCTGGGCTGGAAAAAACTTAAGGGAAAAGAACATTCTACTAGCACGTCGACTGAGTTGCAAATTTATCTGAATTATCAATTTCTAACGAAAGACAACTTTGACGTCTTACAATGGTAGAAGACAAATGCAGCACAATTCCCTATCTTAGCCAAAATGGCTAGAGACGTGCATGCGGTACAAGCTTCAAGCGTCGCTTCTGAATTTGCATTCTCAACATGTGGCCGAATTATTTTAGAATACATAAGTAGTCTATCTGCTGATTTGTTATGCATGCTCACGTTACTTAAAGATTGGTTTGAAGCAGAATGTAAGAATAGAAGAGATATGGAGGTTGACGAATTCGTAAATCATTATGACGAGCAAGAAGAAGAAAACGCCAAAACAATACTTATCAATTATGAAGAGTGCTAAATATTTTTTTATTTAGATTTTCAATTGCCATCTCTTTACAATTATTTGTATGCATCTATATTATGAAATAAAGAAGAAATATATTGAATTTGTGATGAATATTGGGGAATATTTACAACATAAAAAAAATTCATTTTTTTTAAACTGGTTCGGACAGGGTCGACCCGGAACCGGGCCCGATCCTATTCCTTAATTGATCGGATTGGTTCCGTGCTTAACGGATCCGAAACCGGCCGGTTCTCGATCGGACCGGACCGGTCCGATCCATTATGCACCCCTATCTGCTAGTATATATATATATATATATATATATATATATATATATATATATATATATATATATATATATATAATATAATATAATGTGTGAGCACCTTAGAGTAACAACTTTGGTATGTTCATTGTGAGATTTCAAAACTACCCTCTATTTGCTTTAGTAATAACCACGAGACCATGAGATAAATGATAAAATCGGAAGATCACATATTAACTTCCCAACTTAGTTCCCAAATTTTTATCAGTTTTTTTCATTCCTAAAATATGTGGGGCAGTTTTTTCTCTTCCCCGTAAAATATCATATTTAAATCAGATATTTCAAATATAAAAATTTAGTATACATATACAATATATAAAATTTAAAATTTCATTACACAAGCAACGCGTGTGCATCGGCCGGTAGTATATATAAAAGCTCGAAACTTAACACTATTATATATTAAAAATATTAATATTGAAATTTAATAAATTAAAAAATCATGAAATGTCTTAGTTTATTTTTAAAATTTAGTTATCAAAATCAAATCATTAAAATTAGAATATACTAAACTAATAAAACCTGATATTTTATAAGTGTGCACCAAAATAACCTTTCATCTTTAATTAAAAAAAATTATAACAAACGTATACAATGGTAAACTACATAAATTTATTCATCGTCTAATAAATCTCACATTATCACATATCATTCTTACTTTATATCTTTATGCCTCACTTCAACACTATTTTCCCTTTAAAATTCAGTAACTTATTATTTCAGGCATTTATTTAATCTAATTATATCATTAATAAAATAAAAAATTACATAAATTTTAATTTTATAAAAACATATATTCATAAAAGTATAATAGTTACTCTACCCATGTAGCTTGTTTATTTTGTTATTATAAGCCAACTGCGCTTCATGTTTCTAAACGCCAAAATCAAATTTGTATATTTGATAATAAAATAAAAAATATAAAATATAAAATAAGATTTTTAGTCAATTAATTAATTTATCAAGAACAACAACAACTAAGCATAACTAAGCATTTAATCCAAATGAATTGGCTAAGCTAATGAATCATATAAGAAATGAAGTTGTGAGTCAATTATTTTACATCAAATTATCAAATAGATCATTACATCAAAAGTAAAATACAATTACCAATATAGTTTAACTAAGATTAGTGATGTCAAAATCGACCAATCCGATCCGAACGGGTTGTCCCGTCTAACCGTGGCTTTTAAAAACTCCAATTCAACCCTACCGGAGGGAAATCAATCCACCAAAAAATTCGAAAAATAAAAAAAATTATTAAAACATATTATTTAGCATATAAATATTGTTTTAATATTCAATCATTACATATTATAATAAATTTGTCAGACATGTGCATGACACATGATTTTTTTATCAAATGGGAGAAGAGGCTAAGGGATGAGAGTGGGTTGGATTCGAGGAGTTTAAATAAAGAAGCAAAAGTTCGAAAGTGGCGTTGTGTGTGAGGCGGCCAAAAATAATTTCAGGCCAAAATAAAAGGATGTAGACGAGCGAGAATGAATCCGTATAGTAGCCGACAAGCACAAGGATGATGGTGAGCATGGAAAAGAAAATTTTAAATAAAATAAGGTTAGGTTAACTAAACTTGCGGGCTAACCCGTGGCCCAAATGAACCGACCCATATAGACTCACCTTCAGACGGGTTCAAAAAATCTTGACCCAACCCATCTATTTGAAGGGCAGGTTGGGCCAAACCGGCCATTTTGATACCTCTAATTAAGGTGAGGATATTTTTGGAACAAAAATCTTAATTTTTTAGGTTTAATAAATCAGACCTTTTGTCGAGTGTCGTGCTAAATATTTTGATAGTTAAAAATGAAAAATACTTGTATACATCCAGTTTGAGTCTACTTATTATACACCAACTCAATATTAAAAAATAATACATTTTAAATAAAAAATACATCAACTAACGTATCAATATTTTGAATTTGTCTACAGGCGGAGCCAAAACCGGGCATACAAGTATTTTCTGTAAAAAATGGTCATCTTCAAAACTATAGTATTGAATCAAATTCATGATGATCTCATACAAACTAAAATTGGCCCATCTAATCCATCAACTAAAAGCCTTGCAAGATTTCTCCAAGGACATGTCACATTCATGGTACAACTACAAATCAATTAAAAAACGGCCTGAGGAATAAAAAGACGAAGACAAAAGCTAAAAGCCATCAGTAGGTCGACGCAGACCAGAGTATACAGCTCTCCGTATAAGGGGGTGAACGTCCTCGGTCAATACCTCAGCATCTAATTTCTCGATATGAGGCCAAATCTATTGACCACAGCACAAGACAGACGAAAATTAGAGCATAATATTACTGGAAAACTACAGAAAAGATCAGACAAATATGAGAAGATTACCTCGGAAGAATATTGACGAGTGAGGGCCTTGACGTAGCCCAAGGTTGATAAACACCACTGTTCCTTTTCACCAACATTATAACCATTTCTGGTACTTTTACCATTGGAATGACTACAAGTGTTCCCAAAACCAACAATGAGGAATATAAAAAGTTACATATATACACACACAGAAAACCAAGGAAGCGAATAATAGGCATACAACTATATATGTGACACTGGAGGATTAAAAAATGAAGGCACCTTTTTTGTGGTCTTTCATCAGCATTATCCACCTCCGCTGCAGGAGAATCTTCCTCATCAATAGCCATTTCATCTGCCTCACGAGGAGGATACAAGGTTCCTTCTGTATCATGAAGTGGTTCCGCCAATACTTTCAAAAAGTTCTTGTACAAGAAAATAAATAGTTCCTGCATGTCCATCACTGATTCACTCAATACTCTCGTACAAGACGGATTTAAAATGAAAATAATTTCAAATTTGGCGTTATTATTTTTAGCCAAACCAAACAGTAACTACATATACCTCTATTTCATTGACAGCTCGAGCAAAGAGAGCCTCTTTTGCTTCTAAGGATTCACGCAAAGAAATCTCGGACTCCTTTGTTTTATTAACATTGGATTGCAAACGTTTCATTTTCACAGGATTTTCAGCAAGAACAGGTTCACCATCCACAAGGGTAAGAGTAGGCTTTGACTTTACATCCTCCAAGTCAGTTTGGGCTTTCGATGCAGCTTCAGAAGCCGAGATCACACTCTTTTTTAGGATTGATATCTCTTTTCTTAGATCAGTAATGCGATTGGATGTTTTGTTAACAGCATTTCTCAAAACCTGTATTAGAAAACAGAAGCTTCATCAAATCAAATAGCATTAAAAAAACCAGGTTAAGGTGGGTGGCTATGTTAAGTGATTTGCATTAAAAGAAAGAACTTAGTAAACAAAGAAAATCTTCAAAAGCTAAGATTTTACCTCCCAGGGGCGATCAGAAACATGAAATAGATTAACATTCTGTGGCGAGAACACCCATCTCACAATAGCCAGATTATATACAAGGCGATACCCCATCATTCTGTCAATAGCTATGGCTGTCATTTGAGCATTATTTTTCCAGAAAGAACTCACTTCAGATAACAGCAAAACTTGCTTGTCCTGATCAGAGCAAATCCTTGCAATGACCTGTCCATACCTCTCTAAGACAGTAACCAAATGAGTAAAGCTTTTCGAACCAATATTGAGAAGAGTCTGAACGACCACTCTGAGTGTGACTTCCGGCCCTTGATCAGGAATTACTCGACTCTCAATCCATGAGATAATTTCACGAGAAGTTAATCGTTCTTTCACCATGCCACTGAGCTCAACAGAGAGGCTGTGTTCAGTTCGATCCGCATCTTCTGAACTGTATCTGAAATTTGGGGTACCTTTTGGTGGAAGTAACTCTTCTAAAGCAGGAGCACTCTCAACACTCTTTATGCAAAATTTTAAAAAAAATTAATCAAAACCTATTAATGAAAGAATGTTTTAGACCTTCTAATAGACTCCATTTAATTTCCAGAATATGATGGAACCATGCAAAGCACGATAGGTGGCATAAAATACCTGTTTAATTTTGTCCCAATATGACAGGCGCACTTCCCTTTCTAAAACCTCCTGAACAAACACCCTTTGAGGCGCCCACTTTGGAAGGTCAAGGACATGAGACCATTCTTCCCATGGCCAAATAAATTGAAAATTAGATCTGCAACAATAATGCCAAAATGATAAAAGTAATTCTTACACTTGATGCGTCATTCTAACTTAGCATAGTGACCAGGGGCATTCAAGTAGGAACCATTGATCAAGAACAGCGGCAAACCACAAGAATCCTAGCTAGTTGCTTTTATCCACAACATGCAGAAAATCAGCCATTTTAAGTACAATTTTCTTTTTAGGAGGGAAAGGGGATTTGGGGTCAAAAAATTACTACACAAATCAACCACGAAAATCATAAACTATTAATTAGAGCCTCTAAGAAAAGCACAAAAGAAAAGAAAAGAAAAAGTACATTCTCCATCGACAACTACAGATAATCATCCCTTGGGCAAATAATTTTTTGCAAGCTGGATATTTTCAGCACCCACACAATTAATAACATTTGCAAACATTGTTACATAGCAGAGAAACCAGACTGACTTCAGTAGATGGACCAACTATGAATCTAACTGCAAAAACAGGCGATTATCACATCAAAAGATTCAAAATGTTGGCTTACAAATGGTGTGAAAACCAAAGGATAAGGCGTGTACGGCACTCCATGTCTAAATCAGCAATTTTATCAAAAAGAGCACGAACAGCCCCCGCTACAACAGACGGAAAGGCACCTGGAAGAGCCTGGATAATACTTTAGGGTCAGTACACTGTACACCTGACAGGTGTTTCATAAGCAACAATAGATCTCAATGTATCTACAAATAAATTGGTAAGAATGAGCAACTAAAAATGGGATAAATTGGAAAAATCAACGATACCTTGCATAGGTCCATGATGACCAAGGTATAATAGATGGGCTTGAAAGGGGGTTGGGGCAATAAGAGAATCTGCAAGGTACAAAGACAAATGAAAACCACATAATGCATATGAAAAAAGTGCAAAAAGAAGGTAGCACTCTGACTTGTCAGGGAATCTCTCTCCCACTCGCTCCTTGTTTATTATCATTATCGATAATTAGTCACTGCAGTTAATATCACAGCATCTGCTACTTCCACATCTACTACTATCATTTCCAGAGATATATATAGTGATACGAATATCTCAAATCCTGCTGATCTTCTGGAGTTTGATGAACATAGCGGTGCACTTACATTGAAACCTTTTCCCAGAATTGAACTGTCATCTCATGTGCACAATTCAATCGAAGCATAGAAAGAGAACTCCAAAAACTATCAACTGAATTCCGCATATGCGATCCTCTTCTCACCACTATCTAGCATACTCCTAGAAAGTACACTCTCACTCCAACCCATTTTTTACAATTCAATTCAGAACATCAAATAAAATAAATAGTCAGTACAATCAAGCTCAACTGCATAAGAAACAAAAACGGAGTGATGGCTAAAAATTGGAGCACAATAAGCACCAAAAGATTGGAGTACCATGATTTGGTACCTGGGAAAATATTGTCTCACACATAAGGTACTCATATCGGAAGGAAACAGGAAGGCCAACCAGGGATGAAGCGCATTCCTTTCGACTAGCTTTGCATGAAACACAAACGAAAAAATAAGAGATAGAAGTCCCACTAAAATCAAATATTTATTGCATAACAAGACAATAGCACAAAAATGTCATACAGATGTTCAATTAAGTCAATGACTTCAACTTTGTAATTCAAACTCAGGAGAGAAATATTAAGAGCATAAACAAGTACAATGTGGCTAGAAGAGTTGCAACACTTTTATTGACAAAACACATCAAGAGCATAATGTGATCGAGAAATTAATCAACCAAGCCTGCCTGGTAAAAAAAATCTTCAGCCATATAAGTTCATATCTAGCTTCATGACCAAAACCAATATCATTAAAAGCAATCTCTAATTTGCCTCTTTCATGAAAATTGTCCTTTTGCTACCAAAAGACTCACAGAACAAACAAGTCAACAATAGCAACATCCAGAACTTCTAGCAAACGAATAGAAAGGATGTTCAGAACATATATTTCTAATAAAACCAAAATTTCTAAACCACCATTTCAATTCCCAAGGCCAGCAATCCGAAACATTTCATACACTGCATCTTCCAATAAATTACTCTAATGTTAACCAACCGAACAGAAAAGGAATATAATTTGAACAAATACCATTTCATGGACGAACAGAAAGGGCAAATAAGGCCAGTTCAAAACAAGAAAAAAAAGAAAGGGCAAATAAGGTAGCATAGAAAACCACAATCAATAAGCCTACTAACCATCCATTTAAAAATAAAAGCGCGTCTAGTAAATATTCTTCCACAACGAACCGATCTATAGGTTGCAAATCCTGCTGGAAGGAACAAAAGAGGGAGATGAGCCACTAATAAAAAATAAAACACCAAAATGTATCAATACAAGTCCATCAACAAAAAAGCAGTAAGATAATCCAAATACTTTTCGTGCAAGGGGCAAAATTGAGGTGCCATAAGTTTCACTATCAAAAAAGACCACTGGTATTTGATAAAAGTGCAAATATCCAGTTAACACCAGCAAGGACCAGCTACCAATGCATAATAAGATTGATATATGGTTTGTTTACGGCAAAGCACTTTAATAACCAATGATCACTGAATGAAAAGTGATAACATTAAAATCATTTAAGTACGTGACATGGTAAATGGGGTTGGGACATCATTTAAGGGTCAGATACTTTATGGTATAGGATCATCGCTTCTAAATTAGGTCCTATTTCGAGGGAGGGGTTGATTGCAGTGTCTCAAAGAGTTACAAAATCGTTTTCTTTCTGGTGGAAGGATGTTAGGAAAACACTTTACAACTCTTCAACAAGCTGGTTCGTTCAGGGATTGGTTAGGAAGGCAGGCAATGGTAATAATACGAATCTCTGGAAAGGATGTTCGGAGGGTAGGGAGAGTCTAAAAATTCAATTTCCTAGATTAATGGCTAGATCACATAACTAATCGGTCAGTCAGATGGGAGTTTGGAGGGAGGGTGTATGGCAATGGGTTTGGGATTGGCGTCGAGAACTATTTATGAGGGAGGAAGATCTATTTAATGATTTTTTAATTGCATTGATAGGGTTACTCTGATACAGGACAAATCGGACAGCTGGGAGTGGCGACATGACACTTCTAAAAAATACTCTGTGGCTTCGGCATACTACCTATTACAGGACATTGCTTCATCAGAGTCTACAGAGTTGGTTTCTTCTGACGCATATGGGTCAATTTGGAACAGTTTCGCACCGAACAAAGTAATTACTTTGGCTTGGAGGATCTTAAAGGACCGCGTTCCATCAGAAGTTAATCTCCAGAAAAGAAATATTTCAACGGGAGATTCGCTCGATCTTTGTGTATTTTGCAACGCTATGGAGGAAACAACAAAACATTTGGTATTCACCTGTGCGGAATCCTATTCGGTGTGGATGCAATGTTATGACTGGGAATTACAGTTGTGCTACATCAGGACACTTAATCTCACATATTTCAGCACATAGGATTATGGACGCATAGCAAGGGCATAAAAGATTGGATGACTATTTGGCAGACGGTTATTGGACAATTTGGTTGGAGAGAAACAAAAGAGTTTTTCAGAGCTAATGAAGAAAAAAATGATGACAGTTTGGATTTGATCAAATTCCGGAGTTGGTTTTGGATTAGAAATCTAAGACATTTTTCTTATTCACTAACAGGTTGGATTAGGGAACATACTGTTTATCTTTCTAAATTAGGTTTTATTCACTAGATTGTTGTTGGTTTTACATTTTCTGTTTTAATCTACTTATGTAATTTTTGGAGTAGTCCTAGTACTCTCTGTAATAAAATTATTTGCCAAACAAAAAAAAAAGAGTATTTGGAAGATATTTAAAACCAAAAGTTTCAGAAATCATAATGTGAAGCCCGAACATGTTATTAAGATATGAACAATCCATACTAGCCAAAAAATGAAACCATTTGTAATGAATATCAAGAACATCTGCCTTGTAGTTTTACATCTAAAGCCAATAAAAAGCTATAAGGGTTCATACTTATTAGCTTTGGAAAACATAAGAACACCAAATGCAGTGTTGTAAAATTACCTCTGTCTTACTGGAAGGAAAAATATTGAGGCCGTGCATACGCCGAGGATATTTCAATTCAGCTTCGTGCTTCTGAATGCCATAAGTGATCCCTGTTACTTCAGCCGGGGGATTAGGTTGCTCAGGACAGTTCAAGGGACCAAAATCGTGTGACTTTCCAGAAACCAGCTGTGGTTCAAATGAAAGGTGGGGTCTGGGAACTGCAGTGAGAATAAAACTCAGACAAGACTTCTTTAAAAAAGACAATACAAAGAGAAAATCTATGAGTAGAAAGTATAAGGTTTCTGAATGACTATTGTGCTTCTGGCAAGCACCAGCAGCTAAAATTGGAATGAATAACTTAAGCCAAGCATTTGACCTCCCAATTGATGGAGAAACAAAATGCATATGATGAAGTTAAAATTTCATGCAAGTTCTTGGAAATAAGTGCTAAAGGGTATGATTCCTGCATTCCACGAAAATTGGCTTCTTTGAAGTGGATAGATCAAAAGTACTAGTAAGAAAAAGTTCACCATGAAGGAGAAGCAAATGATTTAGCAAAGTTAAATTTTGGACTTAGAAGTGCAATTAAGTATCGTTCACCACAATTTCACCAAAATTGAATACAATGAAATGGATGGGTCAAATTGGTACTTGTTCAGTACTAGTACACAAGTTCACCTGTGAGAGATGAACCACAAATTCGAAGTTCACTTGTTCTCAGGAAGAACTTTTGTCAGAAAACAGGAAGCAACCCAAATGGGGTACTTAATTCAAAAAAAAATTATTATTGGTGATTTTTTAATGTCCACGATATGGAATATATCTGATAATGTTGTTAAATATACATAAAATTTTGAATAAAGGACAGGCGTTTGAGCATCTTGATGGACTGAGGAAACTAACAAAAGCAAATTAAATGTACCCATACCGCTATTTGCCTTCCACCCCTTGTTGGAAAGATCTTGAATCCGGCCCCATAGATCCTCCAAGAAATCCTAAAGATGCACACACTAAACAGTTAAAAGTAGAAAATATCATTCGCCAAATACTTGTGAAGACTCGTAGAGAGATGCATGCAAATGTTTCATTTAGTACAAGAAAAGGAAAGAAACAAAAAAATTCTAGATTTCAAGAATAAAATACAATGACTAAAAAGAGCATACTTTTTGGCCATCACCCTGATCCCTTTCATCATTATATTCAAATGCACAGCACCCAGTGTCATAAACATGCCTTCTGATACTCATGTAGGCTTGTATTCCCACCATAACTCTGTCTATCTCCTCAGGTACTTGCTGGCATTCAGACAAAAACAATATATTTTAAATTTCAAATAACCATAAAACATTTACCAGAGTTTAAAAAATTGGCGAAAAAGGGCAAAAAAGAAATGAACATTGTGGCAATTAAAGTACAAAAATTAAAGGCCCACAGTTGGCATAGAGCCTATGCGCGAGGAGAGAAAAATCTTATCGAATCAAACATAAATATAATATTATAGAATCTAGATATAAAAGGAAAACTGTGAGAAAGTGAAGAATATATTCTCAAAATTGAATTTGATGTTAGTGAGAATACAATATTATAAACATTAGTTTTTTGCAATGTAGTTATAGGAAGGGTTTTCTACAATTTTTCAATTAGTGGGCACCTCAGGTGACTCCATCATACAACAAGACAAGTCTCTATCAATATGAGGATGGATATAAGCAAGGGTAGAAGGGATGCTCCCTCATAAGAACACCAACAAACGAATCCAAAAACAACTGATATCTTCCAATCATTAGAGACACACAACAATCAATACGGAAGGTAAAAATGAATGTTTTACCTCAACAAGCTCTGCTCCACCCCAAGGGAGACAAGATAAAATGCATGTTATATAAAAGTCAGCGCAAGCTTGCCAAGAGGAATTTCCCTTCTCGTCATCCACTGTTGTTGCTGCCGACGACAACAATGTTTCGAATAAAACTATTAACGAACTTGGTAGTAGAACTTTACTGCACATCTGTATTCCACAGACCCAGAAAAGGAATTTGAGAAAGACTTGATTATATCATCAGTTAACAAAGAATTACAAGTCAATGAACGGCATTGAGAATCAGATCATTCATATTAAAAGTTGAAATGTCGGTCTCAAGTTTTAAGGAACGTTTTAAGGAACTATGAAAAAGCGAACAAAAAGTAAATAATTCATAGCATTCAAAACGATGGAAGCAAATAGTCAGCCTAAAAGAGCACATGAGCAGCTTCATGAGATTCAAGTTCATTTTACCACATATTAATAAACCACAAGAATTATACAAAAGAACCATAGTTCCTCGTATTTGAAACAATAAAAAAATATATCTGAAGTAGGATAGAATATGAGCAGTCTTTATGAGGTTTTTATTTATTTTACTCCAGGCAGGCAAAGTATGCCAAATATTCTCAGCAAATCAGAGTATATATGAAGATCCAGTGCAGACCTATATTGAACATTGCACGCATGATGTTTTTCAGACTGCGTTGATCATTCCTAAAGTCGAAATGTTCTTTTAGCGTGATATACAAATTAAAGAAAACAGTTTCATAGGAAAAACAACACTGTGAACATTTAATTTCTCCACCAAATAGCAGAGCAAAGATAAAAGTATTTATCAAGCAATAAAGAGTCACAAAACACATACCAGCACAGTCAGAAAGCGCATAAGTACACGGATCCTGTTACAATTTCCAACATCTAAAGCAGCCTGACAGTCGGTAAGGGAAAAATATCAATAAACGTGGATAAAAAGAAAAATAAACAGTCTACAGCAGTAAACAATTGATGCCAACAAAAAAACCATTGAGTTTCCCAAAATCGATCCGAAGGAAGCTAATTTATAGTGCTAGAAAGCAGAGGGAAAGTCATCTCATGTCAAGATTGCCACATAAAAACTTCCAGAAGGAGTCTATTTTAGCAAATTTACACGATTGCAGCAAATCATACCAGATCCAGAGCAATAAAAATAAACCACAACTTTGGGACAAGTTAGCAGGTATGCATACGTATGTTCTTTTGGCAGGTGCGCATGTAAGTACAAGCAGAAGTTGCTTTTGGGTTTGCGAGAGAGAGAATGGAGAAAGAGGGACGGATAAAAGGAGAGATCATAAGCATGACTTATCATAGATATAAAGGAACAAACAAAAAAAAATAAAGTTGTTTCTTTTGGGTTTGCGTGAGAAAGACAGTGTAGAAAGAGGGACACAAAGAAATAGAGATTAGAAACATGATTTAAAACGTAGATAAACAGGAACAAACATAAAAAACAAAGTTCACATTTTGGTTTCATCACCTGCAAATTAGCGTGAAGGCTCTCAACAATATTCCGGACAAAGTCTTCATTTTCCAAGTTTAAAAGCCCAACCTACAATTCCAAGAGAATTTATTTCGTATACAGTATCTGACATAACAACTGACAGCGCAAAGATGTGCTTGTGTATAATTCAAGAATGTACACAAATTGAATATGGAGCACTAAATCTAAGCAAAACTCGTAGCAGAAGTTGGCTGTTTTTTAGGCATACATAAAATCTTACTTAAGAAAGAAAATGTTGGGTGTTAAAATGCCGTTGATTTGTAGGTGTTTTTTCAGGAATTTATTTGCAAAGAGGAAAGATGTTAATAATCTGCTCAGGCTGCAACATGACAAAGGCATTATGAGACGTGTCTTGCTTGATGTGGAGTATATATTGGTAACTAGATAAAATCAACAATAAATCAAAAAAAAATCATCACCCTTAATTAAGATTTGGAGGTGGAAAAGAAGGCTATGTTTGAACTCTCATATACATTTTTCGATCTCAATTTACTGCCATGGTTTTCAAACAAATACTTCATTTTTTAAGCCAATGACTATTACACTGGCAAATAGCAATATATAAACACCATACAGATCTAGAATGTCACAACACACATATAAGCACATAGCAAGAGAATGAATACAAGTAAACATGGTCGAAGTTAAGCAGAATAAAACTTGAACAGGAAAGGCTTGCATACCAAAGTTGCGTACAAAGGTATCTTGTGAGGTAACTGCTCAGCACACTGAAGAAGAAACTGCCAAAATATACAAAGAAACTTGGGCATAAAACTACTTAGAAGAAAAATAACATATAATCCGTTTGACATGAAATAAGTAAATCTATATGCATGAGAGGATAAATTGACTGAGCAACTGAATCAGCAGCGCTGTTTCATCACATGTCTTTAATCCAATCGCTATCCTAATAGTTAATAATTGAACCCAACGAGCCATTTAAGTAAAATAGATAAAAAGTAACAATTAAATTGAAGGAATAAAATTAGTACAGAGTCCACAAAACAACAAACAAAATAAGGTAAAAAACATGAAAAAGAAATACATACAGTCAAAATATCGTCAATGGAATGCAACAATTCGCGGCGGACAACGCCAAAACAAGTCTCCTGCAAATGAAACCAAGCATCAATGATCGAGGCTTGATCAAGTAAATGAAAGTATAATAACGGAATACAACAAAAGGATAATTTTTCTTGGCCGGAAATTAAGAAATAGAAAACTAGGGTTTTGAAATAGCACAGAAAGTGAATACTAACAAGATGGTCCTTGTAGTCAGTGTTCCCTCCGTACTCCGAGCAATTCTCTCCGATTCGGAGGACAAGGCTCCGCCAACTGCTCATTCCGACGGCGGAAGAAGACTGGAGTAATCTTGGAGACGGAGGAGGGTTTAGCGACTTCCAAACGTTGCAGACACTAAGCAGGTAAACCCGCTTTCTTTCAAACTCCCTGTAATAATTAAATGATTATTTTATACGCTGAAAAAATAAGAATGTCCACAGTCCTTACAAATGAAGGGCCGGGCCGACGGGGTTAGCGACCCCGGCCCGTTTTATTTATTACGAGCGTCGGGCGAATGGGGTTTGCGAATTGCGAACGCGGCTCCTCCGTTTGTCCGTTTTATTATAAAATTTTAATTTTTTTTATGTTTTCATAAATATAATTATATAATTATTTAAATAAAATGTCCATAAGGAATATAACAATTGGTACCATGGGTCCGATTGATAAAACATATTTTTACTTCTTTAAAAAATAAATAAGTGTGTGTTAGAGAATTAAAAATAACTTTAATAAGAAAAAATGGTTGTGTTTCCGTGGAAAAAAAATTGTTAAAATAGTTATGAATTTTGAAACGATGGAAACAATATTTTTGTAGTATTTAATTGTCTATGATATTTAATAAAACTAAATAAAAATAACTAGGAAGATGTTTTTGGTGGCTCTTGGGATTTTGAATGTGGCTATTCTTATATGGACCAGGTCTTGCAAACACCAAGATACATACAGACATATACATATACTAGTTTTTTATTGCACCGCGCAAGAGGCGATGTCAATGATCACCTGATTTGGTATTACATAAAATAATGAAACACACATGTAAATGATTCACAAGCATTACACAAAGACCAACAAGGGCATACATTAAGCAGAGTGGGGTGAAAATAGCAATTAATATTTTTAGTTATATCCACACACACTAAAATTATTGTGCATCCAGATTAGATTGGTCTTCAATTATTTCAATAAGTTCTTATACCCACCCCTGTCACTCGTGAGTAGAGATTGAAAATTTCTTAAAATAAACACATACATAATTTAATTGACAAATAGATTAAAGAGATGGGAAAAATAGAAACCTGAGTTTCAAGAATTTTCAAATTTTGTGTATGCATGTCTTCTAATTTTTGTGCTTCACCATCAGAATTAGCAGAGATGTTTGCTGCCAAAAGTTGATGTCACTCGTCTTGCAACGACTTAAAAGGTAAATAAAAATACTAAAATATCACAGTATAAGACATGTATACTCCTTTTTTCCTCCTCGAATTTCATAATTTTCTTTCCAAAGTGCTGCTTAAGAGCCACTGTGCCCGGGGAACCAGACTACTGCATATATTACCTATGAATAAGCATACCGCATTTTAATTAATAAGTGTCATCTCTTTTCTGCTCCAACTATTGAGTTAATTCATTTAGTTCTCTATCCATGTGCGTATGCTCCAACTCTTTGGATGTATCTTCATCAATATCTTCTGAATCACCTGCATCATTGACAAACGCAAACCCAAACCATAACATAAAATTATGTTAGATTTCTAGAATTAAGTTTAGTAAAATAGTTCCATTCAGTTTAAAATTTTCCCAGTTAACTATAAATCATTCGTTAAAAAAAATACAAATTTGATGGAAAGTGGATTATATACATACTACCTGCACTCGTGATAGTCAGATGATTCCATAATGTGCAATCCCTTTTTGAGCCCTTCGCTCTTCATTATACCAATTCCACGAACCTGCAATTGCAACACAAAGTTACACTCTTCAACATCTATACTCATAAAATGATTTATGATTGATTCCCACGAAATTCTAGTTACTACATCATATCATGTCTTATATGAGCTGCCCACTCTTATACTTGACCTACCCCTAACCTCCATCATTCCCCACCACAGAACACCCCATACCTCAAAAAACTCCTCCCTAAACCCCATTCTCCTCTCCCAAAAAGGGAGAAGAAAGGAGACTTGGAAAAGCTGGAAATTCTTGTGTTTTACTTGGATTGAGGTCAAAGAGGTAAGGGTATGTATATTGTTAAGTGTTTGAACTTTTGGGGTAGAGTTTTGAGTTTATGAATTTTGGGAAAATAACTTGTTTTGAGTTTTGTTGAATTATTTGTTGGGTTTTGAAGTTTAAATGGTTGTTAATGTATGTTGTGAAGTTTATAGTGTTTTGGTGTTGAATGAATGTAGGTGTATGGCAAATTGTGGGTTGGAAGGAAGGTAGTGTATGAAAATGGCGTTTTTCGCACCTACAGACCACTGTGATCGATCGCCGCGTTTTCACGATCGATTGCAAGTAAACAAACGTGGGAACAGAAAGTTTTCGCGATCGACCACGAGTTTGCACGATCGATCGGCGAGCTCCACGATCGATCGGCAAGAACTTCGCGATCGATCGCGGAATGGAAAATTTTGGCACCAAAGGCGATGATGCCTCCCGATCGATCGCGAGTTTTTGACGATCGATCGCGAGGCATAAAATATTTGATTTTTTTATATTTCCTTGGGAATTTTATGATGGAACATTATATGGTTTCTAATATTGAATTTTTGCAATTGTGTATAGCATTCCCAAGCGACGGCATCGCAAAAAGTATAGTTTCTGAAAACATCCATACTTTTGGAAGAAAATGTACGTAGAGAGACGTACAAGCATCGACGTTAAAATGTATATTTAATATTGAAAATGATGCATTATTGATGCATGGATAGATGCTTTGAATATGTTTCGGGTAATCGTTATATCGAGTGATGATTATAATGATTGTCGCTGCCATATCGAAGCGATGAATAGTATACTTGCCGCTGTCATATCGTAGCGATGAAATGTAATATTTGCCGCTAATATGTCGACGCGAGGATAATGCCGTTGTCATATCGAAGCGAGTGGTATTATAAATGTCGCTGATATGTCAAAGCGAGTGGTATTATAAATGTCGTTGTTATGTCGAAGCAATGTGTATTAAAATGCCACTGGTATAGCAAGACCGTGAATATAGTGATTGGTATGGTGATATGGAATTATGTCTTGACATTAAATTAAACTGTATTATGATCTGACGATTATAGATATGAGTTGTGGAACATGGACAACCATGGAGAGCATATTAAATGCATTGAATACAAGAAGTATTTTTGTATTAAAGATTTATGCATTTTATTTTATGATCATATTGTTGTAAATATGAATTGTTATATGCTCATGTGTCGTGGGTTGTTCATGTATGAGCTTTTGGTAAGGATAGCTAAGGCAACGTGGTGAGCTGTGTGAGGACTAGAGCTATCGGTCTAGAAGAACAAGATTATTTTGTATAGTCTCGACGTATGAGTTGTGTAAATCTATTAGTGATTACATTCATTTTTGTTGTGAATGCAATGAATGTAATTATTTTGGTATTGGGATTTTATTTTGTACGATAGCCCTCAAGGCTCAATACCTCAACATAAACCTTTTTACTATGATGAATGAATAGCTTTTTTATGCTCTTAAATCGCATTTAAGGTAGTGAGGCCTTACATAAGTTCTTTATGAAAGATTTGGGAGAAACATTCTATGTGCTTGGCATAAGGATCTATATGGATATATCTAAAAGGATGATGTGGCTCTCTCAATCTATGTATATAAAGAATGTGCTAAAAAGGTTTAGAATGGAACATATCAAAAAGGGATTATCTTCCAACATGTCATGGTGTTTATCTCTCAAGGTCAATGAGCCCTAAGACTGATGAACAGAGTGAAAAGATGGCATTGATACCCTATGCTACGGTTGTTGGTAGCATAATGTATGCTATGTATGCACTAGACCTGATGTGGCATATGGTCTTAGTGTAACGAGCATATATCAGGCAGATCCCGATGAAGGTCATTGGAAAGCTGTGAAAACAATCCTTAAGTACTTGCGAATAACTCAGGATATGTTCATGGTTTTTAGATCTGAAAGTCGAGAGCTGAAACTTGAAGGCTACGTTGATGCTAGTTTTCAGTCAGATGTAGATGACTCTAAATCGATGTCTGGATTTGTAGTTAGGCTTAATGGTGGTGCTGTCTCTTGGAAGAGTTCCAAGCAAGACACCACAGCGGATTCCACAACTGAAGATGAATACATTGCAGCATCAGATGCAGCAAATGAGGCAGTTTGGATGAGAAATTTCATCCAAGAGTTGGGTGTAATTTCCAGTGTTGTTGACCCAATCTCTGTGTACTGTGACAACAATGGAGCTATTGCACAAGCAAAAGAGCCGAGATCTCATCAAAATCCATACATATACTGAGAAAATACCACATAATTCAAGAGATAGCTGGTAGAGGCGACATCCTTATCGAGAGAGTTGCTTCAACCGACATTGTGGCAGATCCACTGACGAAGCCTTTACCACGACTGGTGTTCGAGAGACATCTTGAGAAGATCGGATTGAGGCACATGGGTAGTTGGCTTTAGGAGATTATTATTGTCATAAATGATAACATTTGAATCCATTAATTGTTTTTATAATCATATTGTGACAGATCTTTGTTTCATTATTAATAAATGTGGCATTCTTCATCTATTTACCCATGTATCATGATGCATTGATTAAGTCCTTGATATTGCTATAGTCCATAGAATGTGGTTACGCATATGATGGTGACCATGAAATACATTCTCGACTGCAATTTTTAAATGTTCCTGGTCGATGAGCGTTCGAGAATGGGATACTGATATATGCTCAATAGAGACTGGTATTCATGAGGTGTCTAGTGTAGTGCGCCGTGTTTCATCGGCGTTGACTTGGAGAAGTCAGCACACATGAATAGGTGCTCATTAGGAATGAGTTCACTGAATGACCCTACTCGGAATTCTATAAGTGGTTACCATTTGTCGAGTATAGAATTCCTGGTCATAGTTGTGTACCATTACTCCTCGTGACCCGAGGCATCATTGAGGTCTTGACAGATAGTTGTGTACTTTGATTTAATGACTGGTCACATGCGGGTCATAAATTTGTTATTTTAGGTATTCAGTGATGCTGCCAGAGGTCTATGATTGTTATTGGGGATTCACCACTGGTCTTGATGAACCAGGATGTCCTATGTGTTTTTCTGTATATGATTCAAAGAATCTCTGGCCAGAGTGGATAGTGCTTGTGAAAAATGAGTGTTTCATATATGTACACAATGAATCATATAACGTGAAACAAATACATAGTTATTGAAATCATAAAGGGCCGCGACCAACCAATGGCCTAGATTCAATCGGGACATATGAGTGAAAGGAATGTACTGCACGCTAACTATGACTGACAGGTTCTCGTACGATGCTAGTCATTTGTATCTAGGTCTTCGTGAAGCGCATATGCTAGTCACTACCCACAAATCGGTAGGATGTTGCTGAAATTATATTTCAGCCGTTGTCTATTAAAGGAGTTCAATTGACAATGTGACATTCAGGGTAAGCCCAAAGAAGTTGTTTGACTTCTAAAATCACAAAGGTTGTGATTCTACTGCTGTGATACACTTGAGCCTCGTTGGGTCACAATTAGCTGGCCGTCGATCTATCGATGAGAATTGAGACTTAAATGTTAAGTGCTCAAATTGAGTGATTTAGAAGAGATGAATTTAATTTTTGAAAGCTCCTCATCTTAGTGGAGTTTCTATATTTGAAAATGTTTCACCTATATAAAGTTCTAAAATTAAAACATTTGATATATTTATGTCTCATAATTATGTACATTGAATGTACATCATGTAAGGACCCTAATCCTTAAATGCGGAATCAAGGCATAATAGAGCTAATATAATGATCAGAGTAAGAAATAACGTGTTGAGTGTATGAGCTTAAGCCTTACATGCCAAAAATAAGGACTACAAAAGAATGGATTAATTACATTCCCTGTCTAATGAATGTTATCCACTAGTTTTACACTACTCCTAGAGTAGACACTAGGCAAAATAATCATGTCCTTCAATTTCCAAAAGCATCCTCAAGCTCACTGTCTCAACCCGTCTAGCCCTCCTATCATGCCAAACGTGTACCTACAAGGACAACCCCCAAACATGAGCAATGATAATCATTCATATTCAACACAATATGAAGATAAAGCGTAATGCATAATCAATATAAAACACTTCCTGTTTTCCCATGCATTTCAAACGCTTCCCGTTTGGTTGTCCCTGTACCATAACTCATGAGTATAATCAATAGATTATTTTTCAATGGTCTAAACATGTCATGAACATATACCATTTCGTCAATACCAAATACTGATCACCAATCCCTAGTCTGTCCATCACAATGTATTTTAATGCCCCTCGCTTATTTACATATAGACGGCATAGGATAACATCGCTTCAATGGACTGCGGGACTCCCACCCCTCGCCTCTCATTGAGCGGCAAATACCCTTTCCTCGTCCTATATGATAACCACGCTCAAATGTGACATGCGGCGCTCCCACCCCTCGCTTCACATTTAGCGGAACCAAACCAAATAGCGGCAAGCATTAAAATCATCAAGGGATGACCACGACTCATGGGATATGCACCAATAATCATATGCATCTATAAACATCATGCATAACATGTATTTGCATCCACTATGCAACACCACATATATACTTGCATCCACAATGCATAAACAATAAGTATATAAGATACATGTACCGTTGGGGTGCCCGTACGTCCACTACGTACCTTTCCAAAAGTGGAATTTGATGTGGCTTCAATTCCTCGGTTGCGTTGCTACCTGGGATGGTTCTACACAATCACACAACCCCATTTTAGAAGCCAAATAATAGCCAAATACCAAAAATTTGACAAAATAAACCATTTTCCAAAATTCCACAGGCGGCGATCGATCGCTTCCCTCAGGTGATCGATCGCCTCAAAATTATCACTGTGGCGATCGGTCGCCCCAAACATGGCGATCGATCGCCATCCCTTTGAAAAACCTACTGCCTCTTGGCGATCGGTCGCCTCATTTTAGGCGATCGATCGCCTAACACGCAAAAATGTTACTGCCCCTCGGCGATCGGTCGCCTCTTTTCAGGCGATCGGTCGCCTCGCGCAGACACGCGAATTTTCACAATTTTTGCTTCCAAAAACCTCCCAATCCATCCCAATACTTAACCCAACCAACCAACAACATAAATATCAACATAAACCACCAAAACATACTTCAAAACAAGTATAAATCAAACCCTTAACCAAAACCACAACAACCCAACACAAACCCATTTCAAAATCATTAAAAACCCTTCCAAAACTAACCCAAACACAATAAAAATGACAATGAGGCATCCATACCTCTTGGGGACCTCAAATCACCCAATAATCTTCACAAATCAAGACTTTTGGAAGGTTTTCTCTTCAACCCTAAGCTCAAGCTCGAAAATGGAAGAAGGGAAAGGGTTTGGGTGGTGATTTTGGTAAAGTAAGAATGAGTGGATGAGGTGGGGTTGGGGGTAGTAAAATGTGTGGTTTAATTAAAAGCAATCCAAAATAAATCCATGGTGTATAAAACACCCCAACATGATATTTTTCAAAGCATTTACTCATAATGCACCAAATATCAATTAAACACATGATTTCCAATTAATTGCTACCAAAGGCAAATAAATCATGCTTCCAATAATATTTACCCCACATGCACCACATGCACCCTAAAATGCAACCCCGGGTCACCCTATCCACATGACCATGCATTTCCATAAGGTAAATAAATTCCAACACATAATTAATTACCACATAATTAATCATAATAATCGTAATTAATGCCCAAATGCAATTAACCATTTCGGGGATATCACAATACTCCCCTACTTATAAGATTTCGTCCTCGAAATCACATGCACTTACCCCAAAAGGAAACTAAACATAAACACATACCAGAGAATAGTTCCGGGTAGTGCTGCACCATATGCCGCTCCGTCTCCCACGTAGCCTCCTCGACACCCCTGCGATCCCACTGAACCTTTATCATAGGTATCACTTTGTTCCGAAGTCTACGGTCTGCTCGATCCAGAATCCTGACAGGCCGTTCCACATAAGATATATCGGACTCTAACTGAACTTCGGAAGGCTGTAACACATGAGACGGATCCGGCTCATACTTCCGCAGCATCGATACATGAAACACATCATGTATACCAGATAAAGAAGGCGGCAAAGCCAGTCGGTAAGCTAAAGTGCCGATGCGCTGCAAGATCTCGTACGGTCCAACATACCTCGGAGACAGTTTCCCGTGCATCCCAAATCGCACAACGCCTCTGAAAGGCGAGATCTTCAAAAAGACCTTATCTCCTAACTGAAACTCCAACGGTCTCCGCCGTTTATTTGCATAAGCAGCCTGTCTGTCCTGTGCCGCTTTCATTTTCTGCCTTATTGTCTTTATCTTCTCTTCCATCTCTCAGATCAACTCCGGTCCTCCGACCGATTTGCGGTCCAAATCATCCCAACACAAGGGTGATCTACACCGTCTGCCATAAAGAGCTTCAAACGGAGCCATCTGAATACTCGCCTGGTAGCTATTGTTATAAGAAAACTCTACCAAAGGCACTGAATCCTGCCAAGAGGCATCGAACTCCAAAACACAAGCTCTTAACATGTCCTCGAGCGTCTGAATAGTGCGCTCGGTCTGGCCATCCGTCTGAGGATGATAAGCAGTACTCAATCTGACTTCAGTCCCCAAAGCTGACTGAAGACCTTCCCAAAAATGAGATGTGAATCGCGGATCTCGATCTGACACTATCGAAACGGGGATCCCATGCAATCTCACCACATCTCTAATATACAACTGCGCCATCCTCAAAAATGTGAAAGTCATGCTATAGGGGATAAAATGAGCCACCTTGGTCAATCGATCCACAATCACCCAAATAGCATCGAAGCCTGAAGCACTCCTCGGCAAATGAGTCACGAAGTCCATGGAAATGTGCTCCCACTTCCACTTCGGTATCTCCAAGCTTCTCAGCTCGCCGCTAGGTCTCTGTCTCTCTGCTTTAACCTGCTGGCAGATCAAACACCTCTTCACAAAAGCGACGACATCTAATTTCATCCTTTTCCACCAAAAATGACCACGCAAATCTCTGTACATCTTCTTCCCGCCTGGGTGGATGCTAAGTCTGCTACTGTGAGCTCGCTCCAAGATCCCTTTACGCAACTCCGGCGTACTCGGAACCACCCAACGGTTCCCCAATCTCAAGGATCCGTCATCTGCCACCCTGAACTTCGTTGGCTGACCAAGATGTACTAAAGATAACCACCTCTGAACCTCATCATCTGACCTCTGAGCTCTCCTGATGTTTTCATAGATGTCTGGCTCGGCTAACAGAGTCGATACATACACAGGTGATGCATCAATGTCGAAGTCATAGCCCAGATGGCAATAGGAGGTCATCATAGCAGACAAATGAATGACGTCCTCAGCAGAACTCCTCACTTTCCGGCTCAAAGCGTCTGCTGTCAAATTGGCTTTCCCCGGATGGTACTCTATCTCGCAGTCATAGTCCTTGAGTAGGTCCATCCACCTCCTCTGCCTCATGTTCAGCTCTGCCTGAGTGAATAAAAACTTGAGGCTCTTGTGATCCGTGTAGATGGTAAACGAAGTACCATACAAATAATGCCTCCAGATCTTCAGGGCAAAGATGATAGCCGCCAATTCCAAGTCATGAACTGGATATCTGGTCTCATGCGGCTTCAACTGCCTCGATGCATAAGCTACCACATGCTTATCTTGCATCAGAACACACCCAAGGCCCTGCAGTGATGCGTCAGTATACAGAACAAATCTGGAGTTCTCCGTAGGGATCACTAACACTGGCGCCGTCGTCAACCGGTGCTTCAACTCCTGGAAGCTCTCCTCACAAGCTTCTGACCAAAAGAAAGGCACTCTCTTCTGGGTCAACTGAGTCAGCGCTTGGCAATCTTCGAAAAGCCCTCGACAAAGCGTCGATAATACCCGGCCAAACCCAGAAAACTCCGAATCTCAGGCACAGAAGTGGGGGCAGCCCACTCCATCACAGCCTCAATCTTCTTGGGATCTACAGATATCCCGCTGCTCGATATGACATGCCCCAGAAACACTACACTGCTCAGCCAAAATTCACACTTACTGAGCTTAGCATACAACTGATGCTCTCTGAGAATCTGAAGCACTGTCCTCAAGTGTTTCACATGCTCCTCCTCGCTCCGGGAGTAGATAAGAATATCGTCAATAAACACAATGACGAACTGATCAAGATACTGCTGAAACACTCTGTTCATCAGACTCATAAAGACTGCTGGAGCATTCGTCACGCCGAACGGCATCACTAAGAACTCATAATGTCCATATCGGGTCCGGAACGCTGTCTTCTGCACATCTTCCTCTCTGACCCGAATCTGATGATACCCGGATCTCAAATCAATCTTGCTATACACCCTGGTACCTTGCAACTGATCAAACAGATCGTCTATCCTTGGAAGAGGATATTTGTTCTTCACTGTAGCCTTATTCAGTTGCCGGTAATCGATGCACAACCGCATCGAACCGTCCTTCTTCTTCACAAAGAGAACTGGTGCGCCCCATGGCGACACGCTCGGGCGTATATATCCCTTGTCCAAGAGATCCTGCAACTGTTCTTTCAACTCTCTCAGCTCAGTCGGTGCCATCCTATAAGGTGCACGAGAGATAACGGATGTCCCTGGCAACAGCTCGATCCCAAACTCGACTTCCCTAGCCGGTGGGAATCCTGGGATCTCTTCTGGAAATACATCAGCGAACTCTGCAACTACTGGTACATCCTCAACTCTGAGTTCTTTACTCTTCCCAGACGTGTCCACGACATAAATGAGATAGCCCGTGTGGCCACGTTCCAACAACTGAGTCATCTTGATCGCTGAAATCAACGGAATCTTCGCACGAGAACCGTTGCCATAGAAAGTCCACTGACTGCCCAACTCAGGTCTGAACTTCACTGTCCTCTGTCGGCAATCTACCACTGCCTGATATCTGTTCAGAACATCAATTCCCAAGATGCAGTCAAAGTCTGACATACCCAGCACAATCAAGTCTGATCTCAATTCATTGCCCTCAAAATAAATGAGGCAGTCTGCCATAAACTGATCAGCAACGACATTTCTTCCAGTGGGTGTCGAGACAAGGAGAGGCGTGGGTAAAGAAGACGTGCGCATATGGTGTCTTTCCACAAAACCCACCGATACAAAAGAATGGGAGGCACCTGTATCGATCAAAATAAAAGCAGGGTACGTAAATAAATGACACGTACCGGCAATCACCTCCTCTGGGGCTGCTTGGGCCTGCTCCCTGGTCAGTGCATATACCTGCCCCTGGGGTGGTCCTACTGTCTGACCTCCCGATGGTCGAGGCCCAAACTGACCTCCCGATGGTCGAGGCCCAAACTGTTGCCTCTGCTGCACTGTCCTATCCTCAAACCTCGGCCTGCTGCCCTGATACTCTGACTGTCCTCCCCGTGTGGGGCAATACCGAGCAATGTGGCCCATCTTGCCACAGACATAACATGCAGGACACTTGTTTGAAGAATGTGGCCCTCCACAATTGTTGCACCTCGGCTCTCCCGGCCTATCCCCTTGTGAAGATCCTCGATTGGCCGACCAATTACCCTTCTTGTTATCCTGCTTCTGTCCAAAGTGTTTCTTCCCACCATACCTTGAAGATGAAGAGGCACCACGGGGTTTAAATGGCTCACCCCGAGGCCTCAAACTGTCACTAGTCTGCCTCTGTTGCGGTACCGGTGGTGGCATAGCGTAAGCTCCCACTCCTAGCTCAGCAAGCTCCGCTCTTGTGAGAGCATCATCAAAAGAAGTTGGGTTATTGGTAATAACCCGGTCATAGAGCTCCGGTCGCAATCCCTTCATAAAGTTTCTCATCTTAGCGTGTCCACTGGTGGCAATGTGGGGGACGTACCTCAGCAACGAAGAGTACCGTGTGGCATAGTCTGCCACTGTCATGTTCCCCTGCCTCAGACTTGTAAACTCGTCCTCCTTTGTCTGTCTTGCTGCAGCGGAGAAGTACCGGTTCAAAAACCTAGTCCTGAAGAGTGTCCAGTCGATCACAGCACCCAGTGCTCTCATTTCCATTACTGTGCTCCTCCACCACATCAGAGGTTTCTTGGCTAATTGAAACTCCGCCAGCCTCAGCCAAGCTGTCACAGCACAAGGAGCCGATACAAAGATCTGCTCCAGTCTTTCCAACCACTCTTCAGCCTCCTCCCCAGACTCTGTCCCCTCAAACCGGGGCGGATGGTAAGATAGAAACTGTGTCAAGCTAATCTCACCCGGTAGCAATAACTGAACCACTGGTTCCATTCCCACAGCCGGTGGAGGTAGAGGGTTTGTCTGTCCAACACTAGCATTCATGCTCCCCATATCACCGACTTCCTCATTAGCAGCCATGCTGTAACACAAATGTTAACAACAATTCCAAAGCAATACATGATATACCGTTAGATAACAGGAGTGATATAAGCATGTTAGTATAACAGGATATACAAAATATGCACCACATGCATAAACATGCTTCAAATGTAAGCACCTAGCCTATCATGCTAAGGCTACCCTTCACTCGTTCCCGGGTTCTCTAACCACTGCTCTGATACCACTAATGTAAGGACCCTAATCCTTAAATGCGGAATCAAGGCATAATAGAGCTAATATAATGATCAGAGTAAGAAATAACGTGTTGAGTGTATGAGCTTAAGCCTTACATGCCAAAAATAAGGACTACAAAAGAATGGATTAATTACATTCCCTGTCTAATGAATGTTATCCACTAGTTTTACACTACTCCTAGAGTAGACACTAGGCAAAATAATCCTGTCCTTCAATTTCCAAAAGCATCCTCAAGCTCACTGTCTCAACCCGTCTAGCCCTCCTATCATGCCAAACGTGTACCTACAAGGACAACTCCCAAACATGAGCAATGATAATCATTCATATTCAACACAATATGAAGATAAAGCGTAATGCATAATCAATATAAAACACTTCCTGTTTTCCCATGCATTTCAAACGCTTCCCGTTTGGTTGTCCCTGTACCATAACTCATGAGTATAATCAATAGATTATTTTTCAATGGTCTAAACATGTCATGAACATATACCATTTCGTCAATACCAAATACTGATCACCAATCCCTAGTCTGTCCATCACAATGTATTTTAATGCCCCTCGCTTATTTACATATAGACGGCATAGGATAACCTCGCTTCAATGGACTGCGGGACTCCCACCCCTCGCCTCTCATTGAGCGGCAAATACCCTTTCCTCGTCCTATATGATAACCACGCTCAAATGTGACATGCGGCGCTCCCACCCCTCGCTTCACATTTAGCGGAACCAAACCAAATAGCGGCAAGCATTAAAATCATCAAGGGATGACCACGACTCATGGGATATGCACCAATAATCATATGCATCTATAAACATCATGCATAACATGTATTTGCATCCACTATGCAACACCACATATATACTTGCATCCACAATGCATAAACAATAAGTATATAAGATACATGTACCGTTGGGGTGCCCGTACGTCCACTACGTACCTTTCCAAAAGTGGAATTTGATGTGGCTTCAATTCCTCGGTTGCGTTGCTACCTGGGATGGTTCTACACAATCACACAACCCCATATTAGAAGCCAAATAATAGCCAAATACCAAAAATTTGACAAAATAAACCATTTTCCAAAATTCCACAGGCGGCGATCGATCGCTTCCCTCAGGCGATCGATCGCCTCAAAATTATCACTGTGGCGATCGGTCGCCCCAAACATGGCGATCGATCGCCATCCCTTTGAAAAACCTACTGCCTCTTGGCGATCGGTCGCCTCATTTTAGGCGATCGATCGCCTAACACGCAAAAATGTTACTGCCCCTCGGCGATCGGTCGCCTCTTTTCAGGCGATCGGTCGCCTCGCGCAGACACGCGATTTTTCACCATTTTTGCTTCCAAAAACCTCCCAATCCATCCCAATACTTAACCAACCAACCAACAACATAAATATCAACATAAACCACCAAAACATACTTCAAAACAAGTATAAATCAAACCCTTAACCAAAACCACAACAACCCAACACAAACCCATTTCAAAATCATTAAAAACCCTTCCAAAACTAACCCAAACACAATAAAAATGACAATGAGGCATCCATACCTCTTGGGGACCTCAAATCACCCAATAATCTTCACAAATCAAGACTTTTGGAAGGTTTTCTCTTCAACCCTAAGCTCAAGCTCGAAAATGGAAGAAGGGAAAGGGTTTGGGTGGTGATTTTGGTAAAGTAAGAATGAGTGGATGAGGTGGGGTTGGGGTAGTAAAAGGTGTGGTTTAATTAAAAGCAATCCAAAATAAATCTATGGTGTATAAAACACCCCAACATGATATTTTTCAAAGCATTTACTCATAATGCACCAAATATCAATTAAACACATGATTTCCAATTAATTGCTACCAAAGGCAAATAAATCATGCTTCCAATAATATTTACCCCACATGCACCACATGCACCCTAAAATGCAACCCCGGGTCACCCTATCCACATGACCATGCATTTCCATAAGGTAAATAAATTCCAACACATAATTAATTACCACATAATTAATCATAATAATCGTAATTAATGCCCAAATGCAATTAACCATTTCGGGGATATCACACATCAAGTTGTTCAATTGGATTGACTTACTTGGATTATAAATTTATTGTTTTGTGTTGGCATTTGGGCAAGTGGGAGATTAGTATAAAATGTCCTGCAAGCCAAACGTAGGCCCGATGAGCTTTATGTACCCTAGCCCAATTAGCAAACTCATTACAATTATAAATATGACACTCATCTCTAGGGTTAAGACTACTTTATTCAATACACTCTCATAAGCCGACATCACACTAGCACTGGTGCTGGCTTGAAGATCTGACCAGGTTGATTGGACTCGAGGGATCACAGCATACAGATTGATTTCGCTGTTATCGGAAATTCCTTTCATGCATTATATTTGATTTATGCATGTTTATATATGAATCAGGCGATATCGTCCGCCCCGCGTCAGATCTGTTTATGTTTATTTATCGCTTCATTTGGATCCAACGCCGGGGAAGAAACCCAACAGAATATGAATTACATTTTGAAATCAAACTCAATAATGGGAAAAAATCAATATTATACTTCAAACTGATTAGTTGCTTGCCTTATTTATGCATTTGTATATAAGTGGTATGTTGAACATGAAATTGAACTACAAATGAACGTAGTTGTCTGACAAGAGTGCCAACCTCCTGACTAAGCTTTCACTTAGCCCACACAAAACAGAAGTAGTATACACTCAATAGATATTTCTATCAGCGGGCAAAGCATGAAGGGCAGTTTATCAATTTTTGTGGACCATGTGCTTATCTAACACCTAGTTGGGTGGTTTGCTTGATATTGTCGCTTAATGATCTCAAATCTTATCATTTCATCCTACCTCTTCCTAGCTTTTCCACAAAACAATACATTTAAGTTATTTTTGTTCATATGATTTTGCTTGTAGGCAATTGCAAATAAGCTAGCAGAACTTAGTGCAAAAGGAGTCACAACAATCATCGGTGGTGGAGATTCCGTTGCAGCTGTGGAGAAGGTTGGAGTGGCAAGTGTGATGAGCCAAATATCGACCGGGGGCGGTGCCAGTTTGGAGCTTTTGGAAGGTAAAGAACTTCCTGGTGTTCTTGCCCTGGATGAAGCCATTCCAGTTCCCGTGTGAAACGCTAGGCGATGCTCTAGTCGCGTCAATCAACGATGTCCCATTTTGGGTTTGTAAACGAGATATGTATAAAATCCAAGGCAATCCACAATTTTTAAACGATCACTCTCCTGTTGTAGGGATCCACTTGCAGCACAGCACTGGCGTCACTGTATTATTGGTTATGTGACTGTATTATATCACATTATAGAATAATTGAAACCTCACTTGTGACAAATAATTGCATTTGTACTATGTCACAGATAATTCTACACAAAAATGATTTAATATTTACAGATTTCGGTGCGCTACTCTCTGAATTTGAACATAGCATTTTACATTGAGGATATCCTATTGACACAGTTAAAGATTTTAGTGTTTAAGCTGAATCAAAGTCGAGATTATATTATAAGAAGGATTACTGTAATTGCTAGTGACCGTTACAGACTAACTCTAGATATAACGACATAATAAGATAACTAACTTGCGGTACCGCTCAACTTTCCTAAACCAGTAAGATGCTGATCAAGAACGAGCCATGAATTTTTTTACCATTGAAATGAGTTCAGAGAATCAAGAAACTGACATTTTGTGTCTTGTGCGGGCCTTGCGGCGCAACATCCGGCGCCATACAAGGTTCTGGGCATGCCCTATTTACCATCGCCGTACAAGACACATATAGCTCGCATCCTCATAATATCAGGTGACATATTTATCCCACATAAATGTAAAATGCAATTGTTGCACGCCGAAGATGGACAACATGGGTGGCAAGGGGACCATCTTGGCTACCCCATGGGCACCAACCCATGGGATAGATCCACCAGGGAATATTCCCCATGGGGTAGGTAAGAGAAAAGCGGTGGCAAGTGGATTCCGTAGTAGTCCACGTTTTGGACACTAGGCTGCAATAAAATAACCAATGCAGTTATCCACGGTTACCACAAGAACACCATCCACATTATCCAAACGATATATATTAATATGGACTTATTATTTTCATTGGGATCTTGAAAAAAGTAAAAGCATTTGCTTCGGTATCCAACTTTTCCAAGAAAAGAATATTTTCATGATTTCTTGTTAACTCAATCTATACTCTTAGCACCATGCTTATTATAAAAATATATTCCCATTTCAAGTTCAGGTAAAGCATAAGCACATCTTAATTCTCATGTGGCCTCTGCCAATGACAACCCTGTTTGTTCTAATCTTCTTGTTATCGATTTTGCGAAATTCGGGTACCAGTTTATCTTTTTCGCTCTTTTTTGAATGTGCGGAGTCTTAATAATTCTTATAATATATAAAGATGCTTATTTTATGTGCCCAATGCTAGATGGACAATCTGCAGACTACTGCATAGCAGACGAGCAAACTCCGGAAGACGAGCTGCAAAGGGCTATGAATTGGGCTTGTGGGAATGGTGCAAATTGTAGTGTACTTGAATTGAACCAAAGATGTTATCTTCCCAACACAGTAATAGCTCACGCCTCTTACGCATTCAATAGCTACTATCAGAACATGAAGCACAAAGGAGGGAGTTGCTATTTTAGAACTGCTGCAGTTCTAACTGGTCTTGATCCAAGTAAGAAAGAAAATTTCCTCAACAAATCAATGCCTTTTGATTGCTTTTATTTTGGAGGAATGTTAGTAGAAAATTAAATATATACTTCATACTTGGTTTTGTTCCTGGGAAATGAATCAACTTAAATGTCATATCATATCAAAATTGTTAGATAAACTTTTTCTTAAAACTGAAATAATATATTTTCGGTTAGAATATAATATAAAATGTAACATATTGATAGAATTAACGTTTATTTTGAAATATTACTTTTAACAATAGAATCAATTTAAACACGTGTTCACAGTGTTGTGTTACCAATTGCAGGCCATGACTCGTGCAAGTTTGAAGAGTTTCCTTGAAGCTCGAGCTTATCAAGCTGCATTCAGTTTGGGAAACTCTAATCGTACAGGGCCAGATCCAAGATCAGATTGTTTTGGGACCGTTGATCTGGCCTTAGGACACATGGTGGACTTTCACATTAAGATACTATCGTAGTTATATGGGTTTCACGTTTATGAAACTATCAAGTTATAACTTACCTTCTGAAATTTATATTTTGCATATGATTTTTGTGTTAAATTACGTTACTTACGATAAGAGATTGTTTGTACCAAGTTAATTTTCCAGAAGGCGAAAAAAACATTAACAAGTGGGAGAGATGCTATAGTACACCTGGTGTACCAAATATCAACTCACATATCAACCTATACATATAATACATACACGAGTATGTGTATTTATGTTTTGGTACACCGGATTCACCTAAGTATTTTCCGACAAAAACAAAAGGCGTTGCCCGAAAAGATAAAATTAGCCAAGAACCCAATAACAAGAAAATCTTAAAAAGTATTTTATAAATATCTTAAAAAGTTTAATATCAACATAACAAAAAATCTAGTTAAATTAAATCACAATTATAGGAAAATAATTATTTTCTCAGTTATAGTTAATTTAATGCCAGATTTTTTACCTAGTAAATCGAATTTGATAATAAAAAAATTATTCAAACACAAGTATTTCTGAATTTGATTACATATTTAGTAACATCTAATTGTGCGGTAAAGATCATGCGATCGTAGCACTAGCATATGCACTCCTCGTTGGTACAATTTCATTCTTTGGCTGGCGATTCATTTAATACAAGTTCCTGATGTACATTGGGCAAGACGAGCATTTAAATTTGACCTATAAAATTTTTTAGACCCTCCATTTTTTATTTTGATTATTTTACCCTTCATAAAAATTATGCGTCCACCAAGAGGGTTTATGAATTCTCTTCGAGGAACTATCGAGTATTTGAGAACTGGTGTGTCGTATAAAGTGGCAGCACAACTGGTACATTACATAAATTATACTCTTTTTGTTCTTTGGGTTCATCTGAATCGGGCATAAGATTATTCTTGGATCAATATGTTAAAAGGATATGTAACTATTGTCATCTATAACACAAAGGATAAAATTTTCAAATTTGAAAATTGGAAGGGTTCTCTTTCGGTGGCTAAAAATTTGGAGATTTTTTCTTAAAATAGGCAGATTATCCACCCCAATATGATTTGAAAATATGTGATTTTGAAAATAGACAGATTATCATATATGGTTTGAAAATAGGCATTTTACCTCATGTGGTTTTGAATATAGATATTTTACCACCTTGTGATTTGTAAATATGTGCAAAATACTATATCTGTGGATGCCATTTTTTGCAAATCACAAGGGGTAAAATGCATATATTCAAAAGTACATGGGGTAAAATGCATATTTTTAAACCACATGTGGGTAATCTGTCTATTTTCAAAAAACACAATGAAGTAAAATGCATATTTTCAAACAAAAGTAGGTAATATGACTATTTTTAAAACTACAGGGAGTAATCCGCCACTAGCTCCTCAAATTTCAAAGTGCCAAAAACATCATCTTGGGTGTTTTTTAAAAATATAACACTGATCACTGTTCTTAGGAAATTTCGAACAATTCATTTATTGGTAGAATTATATAGGATTCTCTTGGATTTCTATGATTGTACAGATTTTGGCTTTAACACTCAAGCTTAGCTTTTCGTCTGGGTCTATGACTTTGTCAGCACTATAATTTTTTTCGTTGATGGTTTCCATGTTTTTTCCTCTTTCGATCATTGAAGCGGGACGTATTCATCGGGAGCTTTGCCATTTCCAAGTCAAATCCACTCTTTATCATTAGAATTTCTGATTCATCACACTCAAATTTATCATGAGCCAAATACAATTATAAACAACTTGGCTAATTTAAGGTCTTGATAGTTGTTGGTTTTATGTTCTTATAGACAAGATGCTAAATCGTCGTGTTAAAGGTCTTTGTAAAATGGATAATCTATGTTTTTCTTGTCTTAAAAATTTCTAGTAAATTTATGATTTTCATAAACAGAACTTCTCGTAAGAGCTAAGAGCAGTAACGGTGTTAAAAAGTTTAATTCTATATATGTTAGAAAAATTAATCTCCTTGTGGAAAAAAAACATATCTTTGATACTATACATGGTTATCGATTTTAAGCTGCCCCTCAAGTTATTCTAACTTATATTTGGGAAATTTTGCCAAACAAAGTTAACATTGGATCATTGGGCAAAAATTAGCATCAAATTTAGTTTTTTATATTTAAAAAAATAGTTAGTTACCTAATCAAATATTCGAAAACCTTCATCGTCGACCATTCAAATGTGAAGCATGTAATGTTCCTACTGAAACCCTTGGCCACACCATTTAAAAAAGAAAACCAACACTTTTTTCGGAGTCTTGTCTTACTTACCTAGCATAAGGTGGAATGGGTGATCATAAATTCCATTTCACCGACTTCAATGAATATGAGAGAGATTAGTGAAGGGGACACTATCAATAATCAAGCCATTTTCTTGAAACAAGAAACCGTTGCTCCTTCCCATAAAGCTAGTCCTAAATTTTAGACCTTTGTTTTAAATGCTGACCAAGATATCTGAACACCTCACATTAAATGTTATATTAACTTTTGTCTGTTGATTCATGAATGCTCTTTTTCTTGGCATACATGTAACCCTTGAGCTAAGCTCTCCGTTATTATTATTAGATTATTGAGAAAGTAATAAATGTTGAAAAAAGAAAATTGGATTATTAAATTTGTGAAAAAAAGATAGGAAAGTGGTTCTATTTTGTTTTATTTATTGGTTGTCGATATAAATAGTGAGAAATGGAGGCAGATGAAAAAGCTGTCTTGTTTATTTGCTACTTCCTTTTGATATTCTTGATTTTTGGCCTGTGGGTTGCCTTTTGCTTAACTTTTGTTTCATTTCTTTTTCTTTAGATTTTAGGATGAGTTATGTTGGTGTTGGTGTTAGTCCTGGTAATGTTCCTGTATACTATGGTAGCAATTTGAAGGTGATTGACAGACGGGTGAGGCTAGCAGAACTGGTTTTGAGGTGTTTGATTTGTGCCTCGGCCATTATTTCTGTTGTTCTTATAGTGACAGACTACGAGGTTAAGGAGATTTTCACAATTAGGAAGGAGGCTAAATTTACAGACATGAAAGCAGTTGTGTAAGAAGTTGTGTCCTCTGTTTTCTGTTTGTGCTTTAAGGGTTTTAAGTTTGTTTTTCAAACATAAATGTGGTGTTTGAGTAAATTTTGGCTATGATTTTGTTTAAAAATTAACAGATTTCTGGTGGTGACCAATGGATTAGCTGTAGCTTACTCACTGATTCATGTTTTGAGGTGTGTTCTGAGTATGATTAGAGGCAGTGTGCTGTTGAATAAGACCTTGGCTTGGGCTATTTTCTCTGGTGATCAGGTGTGTAAGTGATTGTATTGAACTTTTCACTTCCTTTTTTGCTGTGTCTACTCTATACAATCTTAATCCGTACTGGATATATCATATATCTAAATCATTGTTTTTTATGCCCTTTAAATTGTTTGGCTTCAATAATTCTCATCGATGTTGTTCATCCAACCAGATAGATTTTTCAGTGTAAAATATGATTTTTAAGGAACTTCAAATAATGATGAGTAAACAAAATTCAAAGTTAAACTCCAACAAATTCTTCTATATATATTGAGAAAAGTAAAGCTATTTTATTCAATCTATGATAGAGTAAAAAAACCAGGAGTTCTGACTACACATATAGTATGGATATCTTGAGGTTTTGATAAAGTTGAGTAACATGAAGTTTCACCCAAAAAACAGGTGTATGATCTGTGCTTAGTTTCTAAGCTCAAACACCGACGTTTTGTCTATTTAATGCCTTTAATCTAAGGGTGCATTTGGTTGTGGTGATGGGATAAACGAATGATTGATTTTTTGAGGCAAAAGTATAATATGATGGGATAATGGATTGCGTGAGATAATTAATAAAAATTTTTGTTGCTGATGATTCAATGTAGGATGATGTTTGCATGTTATGTGGAAAGACATATTTGCTCACAATCTTCGTCCTTATTTCTTCTTTCGCTTACACCTTGTTGTTTCCTTCCTTTCCCCGTCACTCCTATTTATGCGTATGTGTTTTTGCCAATCTTCGCTTTCCCTTCTACAGAATTTCACATATCATTCTAGTTTTATTCCCATCTTTAGTTAGCCAAGAAAATGTAAAATTATGTGGTCTCGCGAGGCCATAAAATGGAATTGGTTATGGTCCAAGACCCAAAGCATGCAATGTGTGTTCGTGCCACCTCAGTCCTCCATTTGTCCATATTTTTTCTTTCATGTTAGATTAGGTGCCCACTAAGCAACTTGTGGATGTGGATTTGGAACACCTTTATGTAAAAACATTGTTCAGTTAATTATATTTTATTTTTGGCACAATTTATCTGTAAATCCGTGTTTTTGCATAGATAAAGACATTAGGATTGCTATAGTTCATGTGAAATGTGCTTGGGAAGGTTGACAATAAATAATTTTTTTTTGTGACCGCTGTCTCTAAACCTGATATTTGTTAATGAGTCATTTATTAACAAGGATATTGACCTAATCACCCGAGACCGGAATTTATGATGTGCCGTTGTTACTTTTCATGAGTATAGGTGTAGGGACAAATGCACGCACGAATAATTGCTCATATGATGCATTTAAGAGAAAATTATAAAGGTACACAGATTTAGTTTAAGGAACATCAACTGATGCCTTCCAGATTTTTTATACAAAAGAATCGTGAACTCTACCACCATCAATAATTAATAATGTATATAAAGATACATAAACCAACCCTTAGCACTCAAGACCATAATTTGCTTCCTTGATTTGTGATTATTGATCTCGGTTGATTTGCTCCCTTAAGCACACAGGTTCATATCTTCATGTCCATTATTTGTGCATGATTTTTGCCTTCCTGATATTATGGTCCTAGATGTGCGTTGGTTGCCTTTGTTGATAAAGTCCAGCATTGCCAACTTCCTTCTTTGGATGATCATTCCTTGATTTGAGTGTGTTTCCAGTTTCAGAATTGATTTTGTTGAGGCCTTCTTTCCTTTCTTGTAGATGATCATTCCTTGATTTGAGTGTGTTTCCAGTTTCCGAATTGATTTTGTTGAGGCCTTCTTTCCTTTCTTGTGCTTCACTTTGTTTGGAAGAATTGTCATTGCCAATACCCTCCCGCAAACTTTGCCGGGGTTGGAGGCAAAGTTTGTTCCGGAAGTAGAGGAGAGCTGATTTGGACATAGGCTTAGTGAAGAGGTCAGCAACTTGTTGTGTAGAAGGAGTGTGATGAGTGACAAGGAGACCACAAGCAACCCTTTCGCTAACAAAATGATAGTCCAGCTCTATGTGTTTGCTTCGTGCATGGAATACCGGATTTACGGTCATATGTAAGGCACTGAGATTGTCACAATAGAGAGTAGGAGTTGATGACAAGGGAATGCGAAGGTCTTTTAGAATGTAGGACAACCAAGTAAGTTCAGCGGCAGTATTAGCCATGGCACGGTATTCGGCTTCTGTACTTGAACGAGAGATGGTATGTTGTTTCTTTGCACACCATGAAATAAGGTTCCGCCAAGGAAAGTACAATAGCCAGTGGTAGAACGTCTTGTGGTAGGGCAACCTGCCCAATCAGCGTCTGAGAATGCAGATAAGTCAAGTGTAGTATGTGAAAAAAAATGCAATCCTATTTCAATTGTTCCTTTAACATATCGTAAAATACGATGAACAAATTTTAAATGTGTTATAGTCTGGGCATGCATAAATTGGGAAACATAATTAACACTATAAGAGAGATCAGGGCGAGTGAGTGTTAAGTACTGTAGAGCGCCAACAAGACCGCGATAATAGCTTGGATTGTCCAAGAGAGTATCGTGGGTGGATGTTTTCATTTTGGCTTCAAGGGGCATGCTCATTGGTTTGCAATCAACCATATGAGCACGCTCCAGTATGCTAACAACATAGCGGGACTGTGAGAGATGTAGACCATTGGATGTTGGTGTGAGTTCAATTCCAAGAAAGTGGTGAATGGGCCCGAGATCTTTCATAGCAAATTCGGTGGTTAATAAAGTTACAAACTTTGAAACAAATTGTGAAGTGGATCCAGTGAGTAACATATCGTCTACATAGAGGAGTAAGATGAGTGTTCCATAGTCCGAGTGTAAAATAAACAGGGAAGGGTCAGCTAAACTGCAAAAAAAAACCATATTTAATGAGAAATGTACTAAAACGATCAAACCAAGCACGTGGAGCTTGCTTTAGACCATAAAGCGCGCGCTAGAGTTTGCACACATGCGTGGGATGCTGTGGATCTGCCATTCCTGGTGGTTGCTGCATAAAAAGATTTTCAGAGATTAGACCATGTAAGAAAGCATTTTTAACGTCCAATTGGCGAATAGTCCATTTTTGAACAAGGGCAATAGTTATGATCATGCGAATGGTTCCTGGTTTGATGACCGGAGAAAACGTTTCGGTGTAATCAACTCCATCAATTTGGTGACACCATTTTGCAACTAAACGGGCTTTGAGTCGATCCAAAGAACCGTCTGGCTTAAGTTTAGTTTTAAACACCCATTTCGAACCGATGATATGCATGTTAGAGGTGCGAGGAACGAGTATCCAAGTCTTGTTTTCATGAAGAGCAGCTAATTCTTCAATCATAGCTGCTTTCCAGCCGGGGTTAGCCAAAGCAGTTTTAACGTTGTGGGGCTCTCGTGGTATATGAGGAGATATAACAATGTTTAAGGCATATTTAGGATTTGGTTTCACAATTCCTAGTTTTGAACGAGTTACCATAGGGTGTTCCAAGTAGATTTGAGGGTTAGAGTCGTGATGAGTAGTTTCTGGTGTAACTAATGATCTTGGGTGAGTTGTGAAAGGATCATGGGGTGACTCATTAATTTCTGGCAAGGAAGATATCGCAGGAGAGTCAACATGGTTAAGGATTTCATCATTTGTATCCTGGCTATATGTCGTGAGGAATGAGTCATGTGATAGTTCCAAGGTTTCTGAATTTTGAAGAGGAGTGTGTTTGGAAGAGTTGTCAACAGGCAGAGGAGTATGTAGATACGAAGCGGAAGTGGATGTGTCATTGCTAATAACAGAGGATGTGCGATCAGGATTTGGGAGCCAGGAATCAAAAATGTTAATGGCATGTGGTCGATGTTTTTCTAAACAAGATAAAGTGTTAGGCCTATAAGGAAAGATTAATTCATCAAAGACAACATGACGCGATATAAAAATTTTCTGCTGGACGGGTGGAAACACTTGTATGCCTTATGTTTTTCACTATAACCTATGAAGACACATAGAAGCGTTTTAGGATCAAATTTGTTCTTTCGAGTATCCCAAGTATATGGAAAGCATTTTGACCCAAATACTCGAAGGGATGAGTAAGCTGGATGTGTTCCATGTAGGACGTAGTAGGGTGTTTTGAGGCTAAGAGAAGACGATGGTTGACGGTTCATAAGATAGACCGCTGTGGTGAAGGCTTCGATCCACAGGAATAGAGGTGCACCACAATGAAACAACATAGTCATTCCTAATTCTCTTATAGTTCTATGACGTCTTTCTACAACACCTGTTTGTTCAGGAGTGTAAGGAGAGGATATGTGATGAATAATACCCGTGGCAAGAAAGTGGGCAGATAGCTTGGAGTTAATGAACTCACCACCTCCATCTGAATGGAAGATTTTAATTTGCTTACCAAACTGTCTAGTAACGTATTTCTCGAAGGCTATAAAAGCATCAAAGAAATTAGATTTGTTACGTAGGGGAATAATCCAAGTGTATTTGGAGAAATCATCAACCAAGCAAGCATAATATTTAAATTTTTCATTAGATAAGATGGGAGCAGGTCCCCATAAGTCGCAATGAATTTTTTCGAAAATACTAGTACTAAACTGTTCAGAATGAGAAAAAGGCAAACGACTAATCTTTCCTAGTTGACAACTATCACAAAAAGTTTGATTTTTCTTTATTCCAGTGACATCAATGAGACCTTTGTTCTTGAGCACATGAATAACAGATGGTTGAGGATGTCCTAAGTGTTGATGCCAAATATCAGGGGTTCCTGATTTGAATCGATGAGAGAAATGCAAGTCTGGGGATGTAGGCAGGACATAGAGATCACCCATGCGTTTCCCTATTATCATTGCTCGTCCTGTTTCCCGTTCCTTAACACAGAAATCGACATTAGAAAATTCACAGTTAACCGGAAATTGACTAGTTATTTGACTTACAGAGAGTAATTTTTTTTTCAATTTAGGAACGAGTAAGACGTTGTTTAGAGGTAAGGTAGTGTGCCTTTGTTTTATGCAGGAGTCACCAATTGCAAGAATAGGCATTGAAGAGCCATCCCCAATTAGTACAGAATCTGCACCAGAATATTGTCTAATGTTTGTTAACATACCTGACTTACCTGTCATGTGATTGGATGCTCCAGTGTCCGTAGTCCATTCTGTATCCATGATGGTATTGTCCAAGGTGAGAGCAGCAAGAGCGTGCGGGATTTCATCTTGTTGTGTGAATTTCTTGGGCACCCACCAACATATCTTGGCAATGTGTCCTTTGATCCCACAATATTGGCATTCTGCTTCTCGATACTGATCTCTTTCTGCTGTTGCCATACGACGTTCTCCCGGTGGAGGGGGACGTCGTGGTGGGTTAGTTGTAGGACTAGTATGGTAGATCTGATTTCTTTGTTGTTGAGCTTGGAAGCCACGACCGTTAGATGTGAATTTTTGGGGTGAGCCACGATAGTTGGAGGAGTTTGATTGTGTGCGTTGTTGTTGTTGACCATAGAAGGCCATTTGATGAGTGATGGTGGGAGTTGGTACATCCGTGTTGTTGGAGAACCAATTGCGTCTTTGATCAAAGTTTTTGAGTTGAGAGACAAGTTCAGAATAGGTTGGCCTAGGAGGTTTTAGCATGGTTGTTGTGAATGTCTCATAATGAGAACCAAGGCTGGTGAGGAGGAAAACATGTTTTTCTTGGTCTGGAATGGGTTTTCCAATGGTTGCTAAATTGTCACAAAGGCCCTTGAATTTACTAATGTGTTCAGTGATTGTTGTATGATCATCCTTTCGAATGTATGTCACTTGTTGTTGAGAGAAAACTCACGCTCCTGTGAGTCTTGAGCAATAGGCGGCTTTGAGTGCTTCCCATACTGCATGAGCCGTGTCAAGGCCAACCACAAGGCCCAAGGCTTCTTCAGAGAGTGTGCCAATGATCCATCCTCGAAGGAGGCGATCTGATTTGCGCCATGCTGTGAACTCCTCTGATAGTTGAGGGGTGTAACTGTCAACTTCGTTGGAACCATTTTGGTTTGTGGTTTGAACTTGTTAGGAGCAAGATCTTCATTAGTGAGATGTTTCAACAAGCTCTTGGCTTTCAGCGAGGGCAAGAGCTTGTTCACGCCATAGGTGGTAGTTATTGGAGGTGAGTTAAGAGTGATGAAATTTCATACGTTAGAGATAAGGTAGACATGATAGGTAAAGTGGGCAGAGGAGCAGAGTGAGAAGGGTGATTAGAATTGTAGCAGAGAGTTCACAATGGCTCTGATACCATATGAGAAAATTATAAAGGTACACAGAATTTAGTTTAAGGAACATCAACTGATGCCTTCCAGATTTTTTATACAAAAGAATCGTGAACTCTACCACCATCAATAATTAATTCTGTATATAAAGATACATAAACCAACCCTTAGCACTCAAGACCATAATTGTGCTTCCTTGATTTGTGATTATTGATCTCGGTTGATTTGCTCCCTTAAGCCACAGATTCATATCTTCATGTCCATTATTTGTGCATGATTTTTGCCTTCCTGATATTATGGTCCTAGATGTGCGTTGGTTGCCTTTTGTTGATAAAGTCCAGCATTGCAACTTCCTTCTTGGATGATCATTCCTTGATTTGAGTGTGTTTTCCAGTTTCAGAATTGATTTGTTGAGGCCTTCTTTCCTTTCTTGTAGATGATCATTCCTTGATTTGAGTGTGTTTTCCAGTTTCAGAATTGATTTTGTTGATCCTTCTTTCCTTCTTGTGCTTCACTCCTTGTTTGGAAGAATTGTCATTGCTAAATAGCATTAACTGAACAATCTTCATCCTAAATTATACAAGTGGTTCCATGGCCGAGTACAAAATTATAGCGACAATTGTGCACCATTGTGGCTTGTTTTCGATTACGCAAGAGTTACAAGGTGGCAAGTTTGGTGGTGTGTGAATAAGGTAGGAGCTTGTGAAGTGAAGGTTCTTGCAAGCACTACCAGTTTGTGGTTTAGGGTGATTGATAATGAAGGATAATTAATTGAACATACCCTTATCACTCAAAACCAAATTGACCTTAAAACACTCTAGATTTCTGTACTCGCATCATGTAGGTTTGTTGGATGTTTGACAGTTCTTGCCATAACTATGATAACTATACATCCTGGAATCATCATTTATCCTATAAAAGATTAAACTGACTTTAGCAATAGAATATTGTTGTAGATAAATCCAAAAATATGCTTAGTTTTAATTAGTTTTTTTTGTAATATTGTCTCACTTGTTGCAGATCTGGCACTACTTGAATTTAGCTGCAGTTTCTGCTGCTTTGCAATCAGGAATATTCGCCAAGTTTGGTCAGACGGAACTGCAGTGGATGAAGATATGCAAAATGTACGAGAAATATTGCAACCAAAGTGGAGAAGCTTAGCTAGCGCACTACTTGCGAGCCTTTCCATGGTCATATTATCGGCCATTTCAGCTTTTGCCCTTCCGTCTGTATGGAGGCAATGCAGGAAAGAGCAGCGGAAGGTGGTAACTAAATTACTCTATCATTAGGAAGATGTGAATCTTGTTCCATGTATGTGAAGGATTATGCTCTCTTTAGGTTTATAAATAAGATGATGCTCTTGTTATTTTCTGCGCTACGTGTCAAATGTGTTGCTGGAAGATGATAGTTCAGAAACTTTAACTAGTTGTATTTCTTTCGTGTTTCATAGATACAGATCAATGAATGGTATTCAAAGTTGTTCCAAAATTTGTAATATGGCACACAGATTTGTATACATTGAACAGATGATGAAACACTAATTTTGAAGATTATTATTAGCAATGACTTCAGCAGTCGAAGTTGACTTTAGAATTTGCAATTTTGACCCTTTTGCAAAGAAAAATATATGTACAGAAGCGCAAAAAAGAATATATGAAAGCTGAAAACTTGTTCCATCGATACGACCTTCTTCTGCTGCTAACAAGTCCATTATAATCGATGAATAAACCAATGGCTGCCGTTTACACATCGATATTCTTGTAGAAGCAATGCTTGCAATTCACCAATTCGCCACACGTGTTGCTAGCAACATCATGATGATGTACCAACATTTGTTCAAAACTATATAGTGTTGGCCCAAAATGCTCTAGAACCATTCATAATTGAAGATTTAAAGAGTTCTAACAAAATTTTCTTCGAACATTGTCAGGACTGTAATAGCTCAACTATTTAACTTGTTCAAGTTGGAACAGAATATTTTGGAGAATGCCAGAGACAAGCGGTTAGGAAGTACTCAAATTGAGACTCTGAGACTGAGAACTGAAATATTAGAGTGTAAAATGCAGATAATAAATAAATGGTAAAGTTCGAGGAGTGGTGTAATCCTTCCACTCTTCCCTACTTCCAAAACAAGGAATGGGTCAACCAATAATCTTCATAGATGGATATTAACTTCTAAGGGACAATATCATTTCTATACAGTGAAAGTATAGAATACACAGGATCAGAGTAAAAAATATGTTTTTTTCTATTCCTGTCATTAAAGAGAACATATAATTCATTATATTAACAAGATAACACCTGACAACATTTCTTTTCCAAGTCCAGCGCCATGTTCAGTTCAATGTTACTTTTCATTGTAAATGGGAGAGACTAGCCCATAAGCTAAAGCTTTTTTAATTCTCGCTTAAAGCCTTTTTGAGGAAAGGATCCAGTCTTCACCCTGGAACTCGAAAGCAACAGGCAAAAATCACAGATTCAGCTTGTTACTCCAGACAAGTGTGTGCTTTTTTCGAGATGTACATTCCTGTTTACAGTCACAAGGCCCGCTTCCTAGTGTCAATATTCGCTGCATTTTACGCACACATTCTCACAATCCATTGGTAGGCGGCAACGTAACATCAACACTTGGCATGTCTCTAACCTGACCAATAAGTCTCTAAGATCTTTTGTAAGTTCTCTATGAACAAAATCAGATCGCTCTTTCGTCAAAAATGCTTCAGAAAACAAAGTCCCCGGTCAGAGAATTGAATTCTTCATATCATTCATCCCTGATAATTAGATTACTTTGTTCATTTTGACAATAAAGTGAGTTTCCTTGACGCCACCGATTTAAAATATACTTGTTTGGAAGTTGAAAATAGTTCTTGAGTACCAGTACCCGACGGGCATGCCTGCATAAAATTCCTGATGACTCAAATTCATTACATGAACAGTGAATATGTTCCTGTTCTGGGATCCAGATTACCAGCCGCCTCCAACTCAATCTTCTTGAAATGCCTTACAAGATAAGATCCAGAAGCCATTTCTGATGCGGCATATTGCATGGCCAAGGCCAGTTGTTGTTGTAAAAGCATTAAATGCAAAGGGGGTAAATATACTACGTGCGTGCTCTTCAAAAGGGAGGCACGTTTTTTAGATGCATATAACGTGGCTCCACGTGTGCATGCATTTTATAATTCGAAAGAATTCCTACCTAGAAAAGCAAAAGAATAAATCTCAGATTAGACGTAATTTGACAAATAAAGACAAATGAAACATAGAGAAGTCATCAAATGGGAAGTAATAGCTTATTTTAAAAACACACAGAAGACAAACCTGCTCAAAAATACCTCGTAAACAGGGTCCTGTCCTTTGAGAACTCCCTGAAAAAAGCC